>CM071571.1:8728693-8891193 GCA_036426205.1 Ascaphus truei | reverse complement strand
TAAATGGCCTTACTGTAAAGAACCCTTTCCTACGGGTGAAATCCTACTTCCCTCCAATCCAAGGATGACCCTGTGTCCTTTGTCTTGCACAAAATGGGAGTAAAAGTTCCTTGTATGGACAGGGATAGATTTGTAGAATAATCATCATCATCTTTTATTTACTGTGTTTTGGCTATATATTCAGAATCACCAGGGCAAGGACAAAACCCATACAACCTAAAACACAGTATTTTAAGATCTAAATCTCTTCTGTGTATATAGTTGTGTAATACATCTGGTTACCAAACAAGACTTTCGGAAACAGAAGATAGAAAGTATTGGTAAAAAAAAAAAAGAAGAGAATTCGCTACGTTCTCCTGAATTCCCCAAAATCCATTGTTCAACGTCTATAGCTCAGGCCTGCACAACTCCAGTCCTCGAGGGCTGCAAACAGGCCAGGTTTTCAGGATATCCCTACTTAAGCACAGCTGGCTCAATTAGTGGCTCAGTATGACTGAGCCACTAATTGAGCCAGCTGTGCTTAAGTAGGGATATCCTGAAAACCTGCCTGTTTGCGGCCCTCAGGACTGGATTTGTGCAGGCCTGGTCTATAGTGTCCAACTGTGTGGAAATGTGCGTTTATAAATCGTGCATGAGAGCGAGGCTGAAGAGCCACAAACAAAAGAATAAATCACAATACACATCAGGAAGAAAATCATGACTCATTGTCCGACTCCAGTATGTGATGATGAATAGATTGAATGCCACGACTCTATTCGAGAAGTCAATGGTCATGGAAGAGCTCCAAAAGGAAACCGGTTCCGTAGTGGAACTAAATTGTTTTTTTTTTTGTAATTCAAACACATACTTTACTTAAGGTGTTTTCAAATCTGCATAATGACTCAGGAGCCGTAATACTTATCTAAACTTTGCACTCCATATGAGGGTTCATTACTGCATCGTGTTTGCATTTCAGTACCCATGTACTTTGCTTCCCTTCAATTCAAGGCTAAAAGGGTCAGATAGGCCACATATTCAGATACTTTCTAAGGCGTATCCCTGCTGCTGCACGTTTTTCACAATATGTGTGTGTATATATTTATATATATTTTTTATTTATTTATTTATTTTATTTAACACGTGGTTGATGACGACTATAGTTTTCTAAGAGTTTGTAATGTTTTTTTTAAACAGAACAAAACAAACAAAAGAATGAAATAAACAGATGTATTTTTAGAAGGAGATTTTTTTTTTATGCGTCTGCATGGAGCGCGTGACCTGAGAGATAGCTCGGGTACAGTATAAGAGGCGTCTTGATAAACCAAGATCTTCCTCATTGATAAAAGAGAAAATATCATGTGTGGGAGCATTGTCCGGCCACACTATGGAATTCAGACACATTCCTTGAAGTAAAGCACAATGTTTAAATCGGTTCATTTGCAGCCTTTATGCAGAATTGAAGACAAGTGCAGGGGAGGCCAAACTCTAGTCCTCAATGGCTACCAACAGTTTTAGGGTACCCCTTGCTTCAGCACAGGTGGCTCAATCAGTGTCTCAGTCGTGACGGAGCCACCTGTGCTGAACAGGGATCCTGAAAACTTGACCTGTTGGTGGCCCTTGAGGACTGGGGGTTTGGCCAGCCCTGACAGAGGTGTCTTCTGATGTTGTTTATTCTTTTGCATCAACTAATTTCCCACTCGACGTCGACACCTCCTTCTCGCGGATCCCCTATTCCTGTCCCTGCTCTCGTGCCTTGGTCCCCTTTCTGTTACAAAGCGAGAGAAAAACTGAGGGACGTAAACCGGCCAAAAGAATGGTTGAATTCTCCGGAGACTGGACATATAGTAGATGGAACGTGTCAAAGAGACCCGATCCACAGAAGACTCCCTTTACACCACAGACCATAGTTTATGATATAATGTTTGGCCTTACCAGTTGTAACACAACACTTAATGATAAAATAACTTTATACTATTTTTATAAAAATTCGTTTTTCATAGCAACTAATATATCATAGATGTTATCTAAAGTAGCGAGTTAGTGAATCATATCTACAGACATAGTGTGTCATGGTAGTTCAAATGTATTAAATGTCCCCTATAGTGAAGTGGGTAAAGGACAAGACTCGTAGTAATATTATACTAGGTAATTACTGCCTTGATATATAGGTGTCCTGCACCTGTATCAACCTGTGCATAGCATACACATCATAGTCCTACGCTCTCATGGGAGGTATGAGAATCAGATGTTATGGTGTCCAGAATAAGGTAAGATCATTAGATCGGCTAGGCCAAAAATATGAGAATCCAGCCATAAATGCACCCACACCTAGTGCGAAGTCTGTGCAACCACATGTGGTGTAATATACTTGGTATTCATATCTCAGTCCAAGAACACACTGAGGATTTAGCCACCGCTATATAGCCAAGTGGTTATGTACATAAACCCTGTGTATAATTCAGTATATTCTGATGCCCTGATTATGGGCTTATGAGCTGTATATATATTCAATGGTTTGCCTTATTATCCTGTAACTTGTTGTTACAATAACACGGCAGAGCTCCGGGAGAGCCCCCCCCCCCCCCCCCCCCCCCACCATGGCACAGTGTGGCGTTTGGAAATCACATATATAGGACCCATATACTCAGGTGAGGATTAACAGTGTGCTGTGTGACTGCTTGGCAGTTAACCGACAGGCCATGTGTTGCCCTTGCAGTCCATAGTGGCGTCCGTGCTGCCAAGCGGGCCCTTAGAAGACTCAATCTGTTATCAATAGGAATCAGATGATAAACTAGGTTCGATACCAACAATTGAGATGAACTTAAAAACAGCCGGCTATTAAGACAGGCTATTAAGACAGGCTCTATACAGACTATATCTGTAGAGTGTATTCACCTAACTCGCTACTTTTAGATTAACACTATATATGTTAGTTGTCTATTGAAAAAATCAATTTATAATACAAAATTTTAAAGAAGTTGAATGTATTGTAATTTATACATGTAATTGTTGGTGTAACATCTGTCTAAGACCAAACATTATATCAAAACTAATTGTCGCTGGTGCGCCTGTAAAGGGAGCTTCGTGGTGATCGTGTCTCTGACACGTCCATCTACCTATACGTCCGTTTCAGTTAGTATTCCCCTGGCAACACAATAGGCCAATTTGAGTTAAGGGCGGATACCTTTCTCTGTTTATATCCCGGAAAGTACTCGCTGAAATTCAGGGAGAAAATCAATAAGTATTAAATAAGGTGCACCGCGTCTTACGCAGACAATCATTTCTAGGGAGGGGAGGAATCAGGTCACCCAGTGGCATGTCCCTGCAGGGGTCCAAGGTAAAGAAAATGGCAGCAGGGGTGGGTTTCCAGTGTCAAGGAGGTACACAATCACGATGTAAAGAGGTCAAGAACCGCAGAATTTAGGAGAGAAACCATCAAAAGCTACCAAAAAAAGGTTCATTGAATGACTGAAAGTCAAGGTTTCACCATGTGCAACATTGACTTTTTATAGTCATTAAATGTCCTTTTTTGCTACCTTTTTATTTGCCCATATATGAAAAATTATTATTTTCCCCGATATTATTGTCTATATATGACATTAGGGTTTACATTGCGAGTTTA
Organism: Ascaphus truei; assembly: GCA_036426205.1. NCBI lineage: Eukaryota > Metazoa > Chordata > Amphibia > Anura > Ascaphidae > Ascaphus > Ascaphus truei. The sequence goes on along the minus strand of CM071571.1, from coordinate 8,887,592 downwards.
TCCCTTAGTTTTACTACATTGGGTAGTGTCCGTGACAGGGGTCCTAGCCTTAAATTTGTTTTTAATCTTGTACTGTTTTCTAAATATTCTTTGTGTCAATTAATAAATTGTTATTTTTCATATGGTATACCTGAGTGCTCTTAAGCGGGTTCCTTTTCTCCCACATATATATATACATATATAAAAAAAAACCTCAGGGATAACTACTTATTGCCATGTGCCTTGATTTCAGCCAATGAGAAATTTTCACTTAAGATTTGTGAAAAAAACAAAAAACACACACACACACACACACACACACACAACCCACAACAACACAACCCACACACACACCACACACACACAAACACACACACCACACACACACACACACACACACCACACACACACACACACTTTCAGTTATGGTGGGTGAAAAAGGCACAGACCCCTCCACCGTATTGCATATAGCAAATAAAAAGATCACTTTTGAGCACATTCACATGTCTTAGGCAGGTCTGCAGCCCTGCCTTTCACCATTATCCCCAGCATATCCACTGCAGCAAGGGATTCTGGGAAATGACATACAAATGAGCACCCCATGTCACCTTTTGTCTGAAAAACCATTGTTACATGGAGCCCATATAAGCTAATGCTCGCTGTTAACACAGCTTTAAAGCACAGCATGGGAATCGGATGCAAAGCCAGGGAAACTATTCACAGACACGTTTCAACCTTAATGGGTATCATCAGTGTGAAGTTGGTTGAACTGCTGATGATACCCATTTTTTGTCGCCTTTTTCACCCACCATGACTTAAATAAGTATACACAACAACACACACGGTGTGTGTGTGTGTGTGTGTGTGTGTGTGTGTGTGTGTGTGTGTGTGTTTGTTTTTTTGTGCTGTGTGTGTGTGTGACTATACAGGTGTGGAGTATTGCACAATTTGTGCTAAAAAAAAAAAAACATGTATACCACAAACAAAAATGAAAAGATGGAAACAACAAGAAAACCCCACTCATATAATATTACACCATGGTGTTTTTCTTTCTAAAGATATGATTTTTTTTCTGTTGTCTTCTAGTAAACCATGTCATCTTTCCATAGATACATTATATGGATTGTATCACCATGACACTAAAATTGACTAACGACAAATGAGATATTGTAAAGTCAATATAAAATAGTATATAATTTCTGAGGAACTGACCACTGAAAGTTGAAGCAACATTGGTTTTATATTGATGTGTACGATCAGTCAAAACATTGTACATACATTGACAGGAGGAATTACAATGTCCTGCTTCTCATACTGTAGGTCAGTGTTTCCCAACTGCAGTCCTCAGGGAACCCCAACAGGTAAGGTCTTAAGGATATCCCTGCTCCAGCACAGGTAGGTCAATCAGCGGCTCAGTCATTTTGACTGAGCCACCTGTGCTGGAGCAGGGATATCCTTAAGACCTGTTGGGGTTCCCTGAGGACTGGAGTTGGGAAACACTGCTGGAGATGATACACGCTAGAAACATGCAGTTTTAATGAAGACCGCTCTACTGGTGGTTTCTCTTGGACAAGATCTGTCCTGAAGATATTTTGGGGGGAGAAGTCATTGCAATACTTTGGCTTCCCATTCCTGAACAGATTACATCAAACATTCAGAGGAAATTCTGAGGCAGAATCACTACAACCATTTACACTTCAGCCAGATCTATTAACCATTAAGCAATGGAGTAGAGTAGAAGATTGAATGCTATGTCCCCACATGCAAAATGTTGCAGAGAAACATTTAACTTGTATAGCTTCAGTTTATCTTTCCGATTGACTGAAACTCGACACATGGGAAGGCTTTGTGTAGGATCACTTCCAGGGAAATATAGAAATATATGACATCATCCCTTCTAGAATGAATTCCCTTAGTCAGCATCTACGTAAACCTCATTCCATTGCTCTGCAGTAGGTGTCTTCCACCAGTGAAGTGATAAACACACAGGTGGAGACACCGAAGAAAATAAAGATTGGACATTTGGTCTCATAATACAAAACAAAATTCTCTCTGGTTTCAAGTGTCTTCCGGCACTGTTAAACATTAAGCATTTTACTCTCAAGAACAACTTTTGTGGACTACACTACAGTTTCATTCCACAGTATCTATTACAGTACTTATGAAACATACATAACTTAAAATGTATCAGCTGTGTCATATGCCCACTATACTGAGTAACTGAGTACTGATGAGTAGGCAACTTTAATAATGGCCAACTAAACAGGACATTCTAACCACTGATACATACTGTACCGGGCCTTGGGGGATAAAGCCTATGAGAAATACAGCTAGACGGGTCAAGCTGCAGATGTACAGTCTAAACTCAATCCATCTAAATAAGGCTACCAAGCAATACATTTTAAGGGACAATGTGTGTTCCCATCAGGGCACTTTAATAAATAAGCCCCAATGTCTATGCAAGATCGGTGGAAATGCAGAGGTTTGAAGGACCTAGAAGGGAACACGAATACTTTCAATTGTTTGTACACAGTCTTTGCAAAGGCCTCTGCTATAAATTCAAGCAATTTTGGATGAACAGTGAAATATATGTAAAATAAAATGTCCTCAAGAGGCACTTACCAATGCATGTTCTGCCATCTGAATGGAGGGCATACTTCTGATGACAACCACACACTGGTCCAGTCTCCGTGTCATCGCAGGTGTGCTGGCAGCCTCCATTTCCATAATTACAGGTTACTAGTTAGGCCCAAAATACATGTACGAACATAAACAGAAATGATAATTACAAACAATTAGTTTTGTACTTTAGTTCCAGAACAGAACAAAACACAGGACAAAATGGCACCAAAATACACCCGATAAATATAATTTTGTCTCGTGCTAGCCACCCACTGCACAAAGAAATATGTGCTGAGAAGTCTAGGAATACATTTAAAGTGGGAGTTAGTACTCACATCATTTCACAGCTTATAAAAACATTTGAATTGAGTTTGACTTCATATCTATGCAGAACAGCTCTAGCCAAATAATAATGATAGCAATATTGATTTTTTTGTCTTCTCAACAATTGTGTTTCTTTAAAACCCCTCTTACTAGAAAAACTGTTTTATAGCATTACATTATACCCTCAAATGTTTCCATTACATTATATATGGTCCACGGTCATATTTAATCACAATAATCACCTAAATCGACTATGTTTATTAGACCATAAATGGCCTTACTGTAAAGAACCCTTTCCTACGGGTGAAATCTACTTCCCTCCAATCTCAAGGGATGACCCTGTGTCCTTTGTCTTGCACAAAATTGGGAGTAAAAGTTCCTTGTATGGACAGTGGATAGATTTGTAGTAATAATCATCATCATCTTTTATTTACTGTGTTTGGCTATATATTCAGAATCACCAGGGCAAGGACAAAACCCATACAACCTAAAACACAGTATTTTAAAGATCTAAATCTCTTCTGTGTATATAGTGTGTAATACATCTGGTTACCAAACAAGACTTTCGGAAACAGAAGATAGAAAGTATTGGTAAAAAAAAAAAAAGAAGAAGAATTCTACGTTCCATGAATTCCACCCAAAATCCATTGTTCAACGTCTATAGCAGGCCTGCACAACTCCAGTCCTCGAGGGCTGCAAACAGGCCAGGTTTTCAGGATATCCCTACATCAGGATATCCCTACTTCAGCACAGCTGGCTCAATTAGTGGCTCAGTCATACTCAGTCATACTGAGCCACTAATTGAGCCAGCTGTGCTGAAGTAGGGATATCCTGAAAACCTGGCCTGTTTGCGGCCCTCAAGGACTGGAGTTGTGCAGGCCTGGTTTAAAGCATTCTGTTACTGTCGGCGCTGTGTTTGTTGCTGGGAGTGACAGGAGCAAGGCTTTTACAGTGCTTCCCGTCAATACATAGTTATAGAAACATACGTGCTTTTTTGCCACAGTTGTGTCTCCTGTTGGTTGGCAGGTTGTGAGGTGATACTTTTGTGCGTGTGAGTTACTATAATTGTTTTAATACATGTACGGTTTGTAATGTGCTATTGTTATTGAAGGTATAATCAAACCGCTGTGACACTCGTAAGTACTGTTCTCTGCACATGTTGCGCTGTACAAGTAGACGTGCAACACATTTCACAACCACAAACACTACACTTACATTCAAAAGACAGACACTTTTGGTGAACATTGTTAATGTATTTTATTTAAAACAACACATGTAAGCAGTTCTTAATGGCAAGGAACACAAGAGAAGCTGCGATGACACCAGCAACAACCAAATAATATCACTAAGGGGGATATTACTCTGACAAACCCCACTGACATTGCAAATGCATTCAATGATTACTTTGTGGGGTGTGCCACTAACTTATTAGTGAAACGCAGCCCAAACCACAAACCTAAATCTCATCCTGGGAGTACCCCTACAGTCCCACCCCCTCCCAACACTGCCCACAATTTTCAATTTGGCCCAGTATCTGAAGAGGAGATTATACAAGCGCTCCTCAAACTAAAACTAAGCAGCCAATGTGGACCCGACTTACTACAATCTAGGTTCCTACGACTTGGTGCTCCAGCCATTGCCAAACCAATTGCGTCCATAGTCAACTCTATCCTGTATGCAGGCCATATCCCTAAGACCTGGAAAACTGCCAGAGTTGTCCCAATCTTCAAAAGTGGGGACAAAAACACTGTCTCAAACTACAGGCCAATCTCACTTCTCCCAATTCTATCCAAAGTTATGGAAAAATGTGTCCACTCCCAATTAAGCGATTTCTATACCAAGACAAATTTCCCTAGCCAATTCCAATCTGGGTTTCGTCCCAAACACTCCACCGTAACTACCCTGCTAAAAGTTTGCAATGAAATCCAGTGTGGAATGGTACAGGGACAACTCACTGGTGCAGTATTCCTAGATTTTTCAAAGGCTTTTGACACAGTTGATCATGCTATCCTGCTTAACAAACTCCAGAGCTCTGGAATAGGGAAACATGCTTTAAACTGGTTTCAGTCCTACCTATCAGGAAGATCCCAACATGTGTCCATCTCAGACTCTAACTCCAACCCCCTGGATATCACCTGTGGTGACCCGCAAGGCTCTGTTCTGGGGCCCCTACTCTTCTCAGTGTTCATTAATGATCTTCCCACAGCTTGTAAGGAAGCCTCAATACACATGTATGCAGATGACACAATCCTATATGCACACAGCCATAGCCTCTCTGACCTTCAACACATACTTCAGTCTGACTTTTTGAGACTCGAAAACTGGATTTCCCAAAACAAACTGTTTTTAAACACTGACAAGACTGTAACAATGGTATTTGGGACCAACACTAAATTTGTAAAGCTTCCAGTGACTGAGCTCCTGATTACAACCAACGCTAACACCACCCTAACACCTGTCACTAGTTTTAAATACCTGGGCTTATGGTTTGACTCCCACTTAACATTCGGGATGCACATTGATACCCTGACAACCAAGACCTATGCCAAACTAGGGGTACTTTACAGGAACAAATCATCCCTAAGTCTCCTGGTCAGAAAGCGTATCGCACAGCAGATGCTAATGCCAATTATTGACTATGGAGACATAGTATATGGCTCGGCTCCTCAAACCCACCTTAGCAAACTTGACACCCTCTACAATTCAATTTGTCGTTTTGTTCTCCAATGCAACTACAACACACATCACTGCGAAATGCTCAAAGAACTAGATTGGTCAACACTAGAGTCTAGGCGCAAAGTTCACCTTTCCTGTCTTGCCTTCAAATTCTTCATGGGCAAGCTAGCAAGCTACCTGAACAAGCTCCTCACCCCTACCACTTGCAGCACTTATCACCTGAGATCATGGTGATAATAGTCCAAAAGACTATTCATGGTCCCAAGGCTCAGCAAAGTATCCGGACGTTCCGCCTTCTCCTTCCGTGCACCCCAAAACTGGAACAACCTACCAGAAACTCTCACATCCACCACCAGTTTAAGTTCTTTCAAATCTAAGGCTGTCTCACATTTTAACCTGGTCTGTAACTGTTTCATACGCCCATAATATATATTTTCTTTAACTGTGCACGCAATGTCTTGTATATAATGTATACCCTGTTCATTTATGTAACTGTACTTGTAACCATGTATTATTTGTTTTACTCTGTGCCCAGGACATACTTGAAAACGAGAGGTAACTCAATGTATTACTTCCTGGTAAAATATTTTATAAATAAATAATAATAAATAAATAAACATTACAATGACACAGCAATTTAACTTGCATTTGAAATGTTCGCCTCTCCGCGGTTTGTTGTTGCCAATTTGTTTTGGCGCAGCTTTTTGGCGCTTTTTTCGCAATGACATTCTGCTGCGCACCGCCGAGATCTTTGTCGGCATCTACTGCATTGAGAGTGGTGCTGAATATGGCGAAATAGCCATTTTCGCCACAAGCACGGTGCTTTATTTCCGACACTAATAACATATGCCGAGTTTAACTAATCTCGCACACATTTCGCCATCAATAGAATGGCATATGGCATACTCGCAAAAAAAAAGACGAATCCAGCCTTCTCGTCATTTACTGCATAGGCCCCACAGTCTGTATAAAAACAGAAAATAACAAAACTTTTATGTTGACAGATAGTCACGCCGAAACAAGTGTAAGTATGTACAAGTGAGTTAAAGAAGGAATAAAAATGATCCCCTGAGGGGAGGTGTATCAGGTGGAAAGTTAGTAGTGAAATCAATCGGCTTAGTAGCTGTATTGTAATAATCTTAGCCTCACTACAAATCATTCCATATATATAAGGTGGTGCGGTAATTACTAATATAACCTTGCTAAGGTATATACCCTACAAACTGAATACACGTGGTATATCGTAAGCTGCAGCCACAGCAGAGGTAAGTATAATAAAGAGTGTGGTGTGTAACAACATACACGCTGTATGTGCAGGCAATAGATAGTGGTGCAGTGATAAACACCTATACGCCTAAGAATGCCTCTGTCAGATAATGCCACAACACTCAACCCCAAAACTGATAATATCAGAAGGCTGCAGCTGCAACACCACAATGTCAGCAGTGTCTGGTATACGACCGTATCTCCAAGCAGAGTGAGGAATTCTCCCGCCACCACTGTCCTGAACACCGTCCCGCTCGCAGGCGCCCCAACCGTGACGTCACTGCACCCCGACGCCTTTTCGTGTCCGTAGACACTTCTTCGGGGGGAAGAGCTACATACCAGTCGCATCATGCGGAAGATAAACCCTACAGAGTGACTGAGCCACTAATTGAGCCAGCTGTGCTTAAGTAGGGATATCCTGAAAACCTGGCCTGTTTGCGGCCCTCAAGGACTGGAGTTGTGCAGGCCTGGTCTATAGTGTCCAACGTGTGTGGAAATTGAGGCGTTTATAAATCGTGCATGAGGAGCGAGGTCTGAAGAGCCACAAACAAAAGAATAAACTCACAATACACATCAGGAAGAAAATCATGACTCATTGTCCGACTCCAGTAGGTGATGATGAATAGATTTGAATGCCACGACTCTATTCGAGAAGTCAATGGTCCATGGAAGAGCTCCAAGAAGGAAACCGGTTCCGTAGTGGAACTAAATTGTTTTTTTTTTTTTAATTCAAACACATACTTTACTTAAGGTGTTTTCAAATCTGCAGTACTCAGGAGCCGTAATACTTATTCTAACTTTGCACGTCCATATGAGGGTTCATTACTGCATCGTGTTTGCATTTCAGTACCCATGTACCTTTGCTTCCCTTCAATTCAAAGGCTAAAAAGGTCAGATAGGCCAATATTCAGATACTTTCTAAGCGTATCCCGGCTGGCTGCACGTTTTCACAATATGTGTGTGTATATATTTATATATATTTTTATTTATTTTATTTATTTTATTTTAACACGTGGTTGATGACGAATACGTTTTCTAAGATTTGTAATGTTTTTTTTTAAACAGAACAAAACAAACAAAAGAATGAAATAAACAGATGTATTTTTAGAAGGAGATTTTTTTTTTATGCGTCATGCATGGAGCGCGTGACCTGAGAGATAAGCTCGGGTACAGTATATAGATGCGTCTTGATAAACCAGAGATCTTCCTCATTGAAATAAAAGAGAAAATATCATGGTGGGAGCATTGTCCGGCCACACTATGGAATTACAGAACACATTCCTTGAAGTAAAGCAGCACATGTTTAAATCGGTTCATTTGCAGCCTTTATGCAGAATTGAAGACAAAGTGCAGGGGAGGCCAACTCTAGTCCTCAATGGCTACCAACAGGTTTTAAGGATACCCCTGCTTCAGCACAGGTGGCTCAATCAGTGTCTCAGTCGTTGACGGAGCCACCTGTGCTGAAGCAGGGATATCCTGAAAACTTGACCTGTTGGTGGCCCTTGAGGACTGGGGTTGGCCAGCCCTGACAGAGGATGTCTTCTGATGTTGTGTATTCTTTTGCATCAACTTAATTTCCCACTCGAACGTCGTACACGCGCCTTCTCGCGGATCCCCTATTCTCTGTCCTGGTCTCTCGTGCCTTGGTCCCCTTTCTGTTACAAGCGAGAGAAAACTAGGGGACGTAAACCGGGCCAAAAAGAATGGTTGAATTCTCCGGAGACTGGACATATAGTAGATGGAACGTGTCAAAGAGACCCGATCCACACGAAGACTCCCTTTACACCACAGACCAATAGTTTATGATATAATGTTTGGTCTTACCAGGGTTGTACACCAACAATTAATGATAAAATAAACTTTATTAATATTTTTATAAAAAATTCGTTTTTCAATAGCAACTAAATATATCATAGATGTTAATCTAAAAGTAGCGAGTTAGGTGAATCACATCTACAGACAATAGTGTGTATCATGGTAGTTCAAATGTATTAAATGTCCCCTATAGTGAAGTGGGGTAAAGGACAAAGACTCGTAGTAATATTATACTAGGTAATTACTGCCTTGATATATAGGTGTCCTGCACACTGTATCAACCTGTGCATAGCATACACATCATAGTCCTACGCTCTCATGGGAGGTAGTGAGAATTCAGATGTTTATGGTGTCCAGAATAAGGTAAGATCAGTTAGATCGGCTAGGGCCAAAAATATTGAGATCCAGCCATAAATGCACCCACACCTTAGTGCGAAGTCTGTGCAAACACATGTGGTGTAAGTATATCTTGGTATCAATATCTCAGTCCAAGATATCGCTGAAGGGTTTAGCCACCGCTATATATCTAAGTGGTTATGTACATAAACTCTGATGTATACTTCAGTATATTCTGATGCCCTGCTTATCGGCTTATGAGCTGTATATATATTCAATGTTGCCCTTATATCCTATTAGTTGTTGTTACAATAACAAGTCAGAGCTCCGGGGAGCCCCCCCCCCCCCCCCCCCATGGCACAGTGTGGCGTTTGGAAATCACATATCATAGGACCCATATACTCAGGTGAGTATTAACAGTGTGCTGTAGTGCCTGTCTTGGCAGTTAACCGCAGGCCATGTGTTGCCCTTGCAGCTCCATAGTGGCGTCCGTGCTGCCAAGCGGGCCCTTAGAAGAACTACTAACTCTGTTATTCAATAGAATCAGATGAATAAACCTAAGGTTCGATACCACAAACTGGATAAACTTAAAAACAGCCGGCTATTACAGACAGGCTATTACAGACAGGCTAATACAGACTATTATCTGTAGATGTGATTCACCTAACTCGCTACTTTTAGATTAACATCTATGATATATTTAGTTGCTATTGAAAAATCAATTTTATATAAAAATATTAATAAAGTTGAATGTATTTTATTTTATCATTAATTGTTGGTGTACAACCCTCTGTCTAAGACCAAACATTATATCATAAACTATTGGTCTGTGGTGCGCCTTGTAAAGGGAGTCTTCGTGTGGATCGTGTCTCTGACACGTTCCATCTACTATACGTCCGTTTCAGTTATATTCCCTGGCAGCACACAATAGGCACATTTGAGTTAGAGCGGGGTATACCTTTCTTCTGTTTATAATTCTCCGGAGACTCGCTGAAATTCAGGGAGAAATCAATAAGTATTAAATAAGGTGCACCGCGTCTTCGACAGCTAATCATTTCTAGGGAGGGGGAATCAGGTCAAGCCAGTTGGAATGTCCCTGCAAGGGGTCCAAGGTAAAAGAAAATGGCAGGATGGGTCCAGTGGTCAAGGAGTAACAATCACGAGTAAAAGAGAGTCAAGAACAGCAGAATTTAGGAGAGAAAAAATCAAAAGCTAGCAAAAAAAGGTCATTGAATGACTAAAAAGTCAAGGTTGCATCCATGTGCAACATGACTTTTTATAGTCATTAAATGTCCTTTTTTGCTACCTTTTTATTTTCCCCCCTAATTTTTGGTATACAGTACTTGACTCCCTTTTGCTCATATATGCGAAGCCCTACATGATATTAGAGCCATGCTTAGGTCTTCATAGGCAGGGGGAAGGGGAGGGGAAGACGGGACTCAGAGCCAGACTCTGACGGACCATAGAGAAGCCCAGGGAATACCCAGCCAGGTTAAAAAGAACATCTATTTGGGGAGGGGGGTAGGTATCGCTGCTTGAATCTTTGCTTTCTAGGGAAAGATCCACAGGAGCAGTGAATGCATTCAGAACGGGAGGTCTGCTCACATCATTTGGGGCGAGTGGCAACCATGGGAATGCCTGAAAATAGACTTAAGTGCCACATTTGTGCAAGATTACCCTGTAAAGCTTCCATGAAGAGAAGCAGTAAAGGAACACGTGACCTGGCAGATTGACGTTTAATGTCATTTTTTTTTGCCACGCTTGCTGTTTTCACACAATATTTTGCCAGAAAGAAGTAAATTTTTATCTGATTTGCAACTACAGCGAAAAGTGTGCACATCCCTGCATGATATATCATGCATGGAACATTAGGGAAATTATATGGATATTGGATAAATAATGCAGCATACGTTCAAATAAATATTAAATTAAAAAAACAAAAAAAAAAAACTACTGTGAAAATAGAAATAGCTGTAACCTTAAAACATCAGTGAAGATAATGAAGTCTGTCTTACGCACTAGAGCAGGAGTAGCCAACTCAGTCCTCAAAGGCCACAAACCGGTCTGATTTTCAGGATATCTCTGCTTCAGCACAGGTGGCACAATCCGTCCTTGCTTCAGCACAGGCGGCTCGATCAGTGGCTCAGTCTTCGATTGAGCCACCTGTGCTGAAGCAGGGATATCCTGAAAACCTGACCTGTTGGCGGCCCTTGAGGACTGGAGTTGGCCAGCCCTGCACTACAAATATTCCCAGCACGGTGTGTGGAATGCTTTTTATTCTAGGTGTGAATACACTGCATTAAGAGGAACATCTGCAGTTTGCAGCGGTAGCACACGGTGTTCTGAAATGCAGGGGGCAAGATTCAGTTTTTCAACCCCTATTCAAGAATTGCGGCCGTGTATTTCTGTATTTCAAGCGTTAACGAAACTCGGTGATATCCATTTCATATTAACCCTTTCCTTGCCCAAGGTGAAGATATGGTTAATATGCTTTCCAAATTTAGATATTAAAGCATAGCTTGAAAAACGCCACAACAAACTCCATGGAAATTCTGATACGCAATGTTTTTCATTCTACTCCAGTCCTCAAGATCTCCCCCTACTGGTCAGGTTTTAATGGCCACCGAATGAGCCACCTGTGCTGAAGCAGGGATATACTGAAAATCAGTTGGGGGGGGGGGGGGGGGTCTTGAGGACTGGAGTTGAGAACCCCTGCTTTAAAATATGCATGTAAGTATATGAATAAAAAGCTATGAATATAAACCTGCAGGAACTTACTCCTGATGCCGCATTTGGGCAGATTCTTCTCGGAGGTTGCAGTTTGTAGAAACCCCCCGAATATGGGATTCCACATCAACATGTGGTAAAATGCTGGATATTTAAAAGGGAACGTAATGTATGCGATTGTAAGGGTATGTGATTTGGATGGAGAAGGAAAAACAAGGGCAATACCAAGAACCCCGAAAGTACTAGAAGTGTCCTAGTGAAAGGATAGTAGGGAATAAGATGATGTGAAGATGAGGGGGGCAGTTATTGGAAAACGGAGACTCAAAAGAGTTGAACTCGTACGTTTCAAGTCTCTCTCTCCTCATTGGCTGCTTGGAAAAAAACAAAAAAGAAGGAGGCGTTGGTGTGGGAAATATATGTTTGGACAAGGAGAGACATAGAAATGATGCCTTTACTGGCAAATTAATATTGTAGGGAAAACACCGCCTATCTGGACCACACAGGTCCTTTTTCAAGCTATGTTGCCTGAAGAACAGACTTTAGCAGCCCTGAAAGCTTGCAGGTGGTCTTCTAAAATGAATTAATATTTAATTAACAATGAATTATTATCCATATTATAACCATTGCATTGACATATACAACAAGAACAGCAACACATTAGAGGTCAGAATATGTTTTTGGGGGAGAAATTAGCACACACAATGAATGAAAGGCCATGACATGTATTCCCAAAGCAAGGACGTTTGTACAATTCAACAACTGGGTCTTCAACTACCTACATGTGCAGCCCCTCTGGTTTTTAGCAAGTTCAAAGCCAGGCCTACATTCACAGGCCACTCCGACTTTCGGCGTCTCCCTGCAGATGTGCGCACACCCATGGTCTTTGTTCATGCAGTTCATGCCTTCTGCAAAGAGAGAGAAAAACAAAAAATTTAAAAAAAAAATGAAGGTCAACTTACAAACGGGAAACAATATACAGTACTCATCGATGGAGAGAAATGGGTGAATCACGGGGAACATCGGGATGGAGTCTGCAGATAGGGGGCGCAGATCATGCAAACTGCTACAAAATATACATGGCAGATACAAAAATGGGTACACCCAAAATAAGTAAGGGAAGAAATACAGGTTTGTGAGTTTGCTGATGTTTTGGCAAATAAATCTATTCTTTCATTTATTTTCCATGTGCCTGTGTTCTGAATTTAAGGCTGGGTTACATTTCTAATGCTTACCTGAGGAATATGAGATCTCTTGAAAGCTTATAGTATCAAATATTAGTCCAAATAAAAAATAAAAAACGTATCGCCTAATACTGAAATACTCGTTTCTAATGCAGCAATTCTTGTTGGACCACAGCCTACAAATAAACATGCTGCATTATAAAGGAGTGACCATGCAGATCAATACATTGCAGGATGCTTTGGAGTTCAATCCATCGTCCTAGATGGCAGCCAAGTTTTTGCTTCGATCTGAAGAACAGTTTGTCCTTCCAGAAGGCAGCAGCAAAAAAAACCCAAAAATAGCCAACCTATAAATGCAGTAAATTGCCAGCGAGCGTCTGCTAACAGCTATCAGACTAACACTTCAGGTCCATAAATCATGTTAATATCGCAAATGTTGACACTGTATCATTTGAGTGTTTTTAGTGCCAGTTTAGACAAGCAAGTGAGAGAGATACACGGAGCCCCCAAAGATTAGGACCATTACCACCCAATGGAAATAGACCCCCGGCAGCCATATGTGTTTAATCATTAGAAGAAAGTGACAAGCTATTGTCAACGTTTAATCGTTGTATCCTTCTTATCAAACACTGAAAGTATGTATGTCTTTATTTATATAGCACACAGGACTAAAAGACCATTTTATTTAATAGATATCTATACATATATATTTAGGCACTGTACCGTGTATAAGTTTCACTGGATGTGCACTGAGCTCTGTCTGTGTTTTATGTTCTGTCTCTGGTTTTTAATATTTATTTATATAGCGCCATTATTGTACAGAGCGCTTCACAGCAGTAATACACGGGACAATCATATAAATAAAAAAATAATACAAATAACAGATCATGGGAATAAGTGCTTCAGGCGTAAAAGTAACATATAGGAAAAGGAGCCCCTGCTCTGAAGAGCTTACAATCTAGTTGGTAGGAGGAATATACAGATACAGTAGGAGGGCATACTGGAAAGTGCGTGTGCAGGGGGCCAAGTTTTATGTATCAGGTGTATAGTGTTAGCCACGGAGCTACTCATATGCTTCGTTAAGCAGGGGTGTTTTAAGGTGGGTCTTAAAAAGGTGGATAGAGAGGGTGCTAGTCGCATATTGAGGGGAAGGGCATTCCTGAGGTGTTGGGCAGTCAGTGAGAAAGGTTTAAGGCGGGAGAGGGCTTTAGATACAAAGGGGGTAGAGAGAAGACATCCTTGAGCGGAACACAAGAGTCGGGATCGTGCATAGCATGAAATTAGGGCGGAGACGTAAGGAGGAGCAGAAGCGTGTAAAGCTCAAAAAGTGAGGAGAAGAATTGAATGTGTGATACGGGATTTGATAGGAAGTCAGGAGAGGCATTTCAGCAGGGGAGACGCTGAGCCAGTGATTCTGGCAGCAGCGTTTAGGATAGATTGTAGGGGAGACAGGTGAGAGGCAGGAAGGCCGGACAGCTGGAGGTTATAGTAATCAAGACGGGAGAGAATGAGGGCCTGAGTCAGAGTTTTAGCAGTCGAGCAACAGAGGAAAGGGCGAATCTTTGTGATATTGCGGAGGAAAAAGCAACAGGTTTCAGATACTTTTGAATATGAGAGGAGAATGTGAGAGAGTCACAGTAACTAAGAAGCCCCAATTTTGTTACTGTTGTATATTTTAGGTTACTTTCCTAGTAGCTCTCCAGTTGGCCCAATTCAATATATAAATATATAAATACCATGGGACTGGGTTTTGAACTTGCTAAGATTCATCATTATCATTTATTTTTTGAGTAAAAAACACGCCTCCACTTACGGAGGCGTCGCAATGCTTTACCGTTAAACACATTGAAATGATAAGCAATTGTTTTGTTAGACAGGGAAAGCCAGAAGGAACAGGGAAGTCTCACACCGAGCCCTGTAACAGTGGTCAAGTCGGTACACACCGGCGTTCAGGGGGTAGCAGGGGGTAGCGAGTTCCAGAGCTCTGAAGCTGCACGCTAGAAGTTCCGCCCGCCCAGTGTAGGGTGCATCACCCTTGGCAAGGAGAGTCGGGCCCCGCCCAAGAGCTGGAGATCATATCCAGTATCTCTCCACGGCTTCAAGAGAGACTTCAGATAAGCAGGCCCTTGACCTTGCAAGGTTATAAAGGTCATTGTCTATTGCCCATATCTAGATATAAAACAAAACATGGCTGCTATCACCTCCCTACCAAATAATGATGTAAACAGATGACACATGGAGAAATGTAAGACACTGAAAACATTGCTGAATATCTTTAGTTTTTAGCTTTCCCGTGTGTGTACTTTCTGAAGGGATTGTAACTGTAAATTAGTTGCTGCAAAGAGTTGTTTTATTCAAATAAGGCCTTCGCTCAAACTCTGAAGCCACTTCCCCGTGCACGAGAAGATTTTAAATCTCATTAGAATGGGGCTTGAGTCTTCTCCAACCTTGGGAAGCTGCTTCACAACATATTGAATGTGGGCTCAGGGTCTCTTTGGGAGGCACATGACAATAAAAGGAGACGGCAAAAAATGCCAGTGTTGTATAGAGCAGCCATGCTACCCGATAAAAGTACAGCCGTGCTACAAGATGTTGGCCGAAAGACAGAAGAGAGCCAGCTGTTCATATGTCGCAAGATAAACAAGTGGAAGGTTTGCACAGCAATTACATGTGTTTTCAATTTCAAAACTAAAACACGCATAGCAATAGGATCATCGCCTCCTGTAGATGGACTAGTGGGGTTATGTTACACAGAATGCCCCTGCTCGGAGTGGCAGCCAGAGAAAGTACATCTGTCATTAAGCCCCAAAGCAGGGTCTTGTGTCTAGGATTCAAAACAGGCATGTGTCAAAAAAAAATAATAATTCAACTTCATGTTGTCAGCGCTAAAGGCAAAAGATTTGTGGTTCTGCAAAGGGAGCGGAGGAGGAGGCAGGTTTGGCTGTTGTAGAATCTGCAAGTATCCAGTGCTCAAGGCCACCAACAGGTCAGGTTTTCAGGCTAGCTCTGCTTCAGCACTTGTGGCTCAATCAGCTGAAGCAGGGATAGCCTGAAAGTCTAATCTGTTGGTGGCCTTTGAGGACTGGAGTTGCCCATCCCTGATCTGGTCTCATGAATATAGCTACTTCAGCCTCTCTGGTACAGCCAACGCACACGCACGAAACCTCCTCTCCATCACAAGATTACAGTAAACAGGCACTTGATGATCTCAGAGATTGCACGTTGTTTTTCAAGCTTCAGCGTTAAGTTCATTCTCCTAACCTTTCCCTGCCACACATTGAAATTAAACAGAATTTCTATAGAATACCATCATTATTTTTCTTCTTTGGTGTGGATTAAGGCTTTCGTGTAACATTTTACATATGTTATTTACACAAAACATTACACCAGACCAGCATTCCAAAGTATTCCCTAAATACCGCAGCTTTCTGATACCCCATCTCAAAGTGCTGTCCATGCATTAATCTTTGGTATCCAAGTCACAGGGTCATGGGTACAATGGCAGGAGATGCTGACTCTGCATAGTGCCTTCACTACAATACACAACACAGAAAGAAAGCCTTTGGCCAAACCCACCAGTAGACTTGGCACAATGACGTTTCCCAGCATTCAGAAAGAATTTGACTGTAAACAAAAACATGTCTTAATAGGGAACACTGCAAAGGCACAGAGCTTTCTTCTAACGCTAGAGAAAAAAAATCCAAGAAAATGTCTTATAAATAAAAAAAAGAAGATCTCATCCAAATACTGTACAGTACTCATTTACTCTGCAGTACGAAGCGAAAACTCAAATTCAGTTTAAACCCCAGCAAAAGTTTGGCCACCTGTGGCTGGGAATATTTTACTTTAGGTGCCATTGCATTTAGTAACTTATTGACTGCAGTAATGTGAAATCTTTATTTATTTTTAGCACTTTTATCATAATGCAAAACATGCAATAGCTGTTAATGTACAGACCTGAAATAGCAACTGCAAACAACACAATATAGGCACAAATCAGAATACATCAAACTTTTTATAAGTGGTCGAAAAGGGGCTTATAGTCAACAGAGGAGGCAATACTGCAGTTATTGCGCTTGAAACAAGCTCAGATCAAATTCACAATGGTAGCATATATTATAAATCTATGAAAATATTATTTGACCTCGTAATTTTTTTCGCTATTCCTATTTTTCCCCCCGCCAATTTTTACGTTTTGGTGGGTGAAAAAAGCAACAAGAAACCTCCACCGTTAGCATATAGCAAATAAAAAGATCACTTGTGAGCACATTCACATGTCTTAGACCAGCCGTGCGCAAACTGGGGGGCACGACACTGTCTGCAGGGGGCGCGAAACTGTCTGTGGGGGGCGCGCGGTTTACAGAGACCCCGCGCGCTTCCCGAAGGCACTTAAATTAAGTGCCGGGGGAGCTGCAGGGCCTATGTAAACTATGGCAACATGACAACGGAGCTGACACCAGTGGGGGTGAAGGGGGGGCGCGGGGGTGAGGTGACCGCCAGCAAGGGGGCGCAGGGAAAAAAGTTTGCGCCCCCCTGACTGAGGCTGGTCTGCAACCCTGCCTTTCACCCTTATCACCTAGCATACAGTGCTTCCACTGCAGCAAGGGATTCTGGGAAATGACATGCAAATGTCACCGTTTGCCTGAAATCCATTTTTACATGGAACCCTTATAAGCTAATGCTTGCTGTCAACATAGCTTTTAAGCACAGCATTGGAATATTTTTTATTTGGACTCACAATGTATGTCAAAGGACAAGCTTTCGAGAGTTCTCTCTTCCTCAGGTCGGCAATACTGATTAACAGAGGAATCTATACATATCTTTAGTGTACGAGTCCTGGACAAGTTCAACATCATAGCTCTTCTAGGCAAAGTTCTCCTTAAGTCGACGAGACTGGACCTCAAAAGTGTGATCAGACGAACAGTTTCTCATGAGTCTATTATATGGACTCAGAGGAATGTTCCAAAGCCATTTAGGATGGTGGTTGCCATCATCATGAAGATAGCCGTTAACAGCTAAGCCTTTATGTACTTTAGTATGCATCACCAGGTCTACCTCAACGGAGAGTACAAAGTCCAGAAAGACTATATCACAAGGGTTGATACGATAGGTGTACTTTAGCCCGACAGTAGGTCATTGTTTTTTAAATCAGAGGGCACCTTCAAGATCTTCCCCACTTCCATCCCAAATGATGAGGTCCTTGTTAAAGCGGCCGTAGTACACCAGACTTGCCCCCAGCCACGTATTATTCCAGATGATTCCCAAAACCCCATATAGAGGTTAGCATAGCTGGGGGCGAACCTGGCACCCATGGCCGTTGCACAAGTCTGGAGGTAGAACACATCATTGAACAAGAAATAGTTTTTTTTTTAAGTATAAAATTAATATCAATAATCTTCTGTAGATCAAGCCAGAGGCAACTCTATACCTAAAGATTTTTGGATGCCTTGTCAGATTTTCTTCCAATGAAATGAGCTATTTATTTGGCCACTCCACTAAAGATAAAACGAATACTACCAGCTTAAGCCAAAACTAATGTAACACCTTAAAAGTCTGTAAAGACTATTTATATGTAGCATGAAAATACAAACTTGTCTTGTGACTTATAATTTAATGAAAAGCCAGATAAAGGAGTTAAGCAGTTAAATTCATCCAAATTATGGGCGAATTCCAACAGTTTCAAATATAGCAGCTTCATCCTTACACGATTCCAGATTCCCAAAGCACAACCTATAGCTTCACACAGAAAAATGTAACTGAAAAAAAACACATCTAGATTTTACAGTATTGATAAAAAAGGACAAAATCACTTAACTAAATCCTCTGTGTTCTCCCCACTTACTGCAGAGGTGAACAGAAAAACGTTGCAATGAACTAGAAATACCCAATTTGCATCTTATTTGTGTCTTAATGGTAGTTATCAGATTCAACTTAAGAGGTTTTTTCATTATCTTATGTGATCAACGTTATGTTAATGTACTCCACAAAACCCCGCCGTTTTCTACAACGCAGGCACTTTTCATTAAAACCATATTGTGATAGATACATAGGTAAGGCTGGAAATTCTTTTCCTTCCCAGAGCAGTCTGTAAATCTTCAGGAAAGCAAAGTTCATGGGTGCATTGAAACAGGGGAACAGACTATGTTTGTGCTAAAGGAAAGCCCCTTTTTATCCAGAACAATAATGCCAGATTGTGTTATTCTAAAGGGTTGTTTCCATAGTAATGCCATCAATAACATTTTCTGCATCCTTTTTCCTTAAAGGCACCGAAATGCTACAAGCACCGCCGGTCAACACAGGGGAAAAAAGGACAATTAGCTTTTCTTTCCCGACAGCAAAAGAAAGCTGTTTTTCACCTCATCAATAGAAAATCATGTAGGAAAAGAATAATAAAACAGTTACAAGAAGCACGGAGAAGCCTATTAGTGACAAAAGCTTTTCTTTTTCTCCCCTTACCATGAATAATTACAACTCTTCAAAAAGAAATGAGCGCAACGAAGAGCTCTTCGCGGCTTTTGGATGGTAAAACAAACATTTGCCTATACAAGGATTTCCCTTTCATGAAGGCAGCTAACTTTGTGGTATAAATGGGACCGAACTCAATGAATATCTGATGCAATCTGGTCTAAAATATGAAACGAGGATTTCATTCATCTATTATATGCAGAGCAGGGTAAAGACGAGACTTTAAAGGAGACGTCCCCACATAGGTCGGAAAAAACATTGTTTTTAAACAAGTTTGTGTAATGGGCTCTGTGTATCAGCTACTTTACATGCATCTGTGTGAGTCATGATGGCTTCATAATTACTATACAAATCAATGGACTAAACTGGGAGAACAAGTCACCTCTAATGACTGACCAACAGTTTCATCACCAAAGCCCATGAACATGTCAAAGTCTTCCAAAGCTTTTACCATGACAAATAAAAAGCTTCAAAATATACATAAACACTTCTACTTGTCCATTTTTTTAAATGGGGCAAATCAGCTACATTTAATGTAATAAACATGTCACTGTCCTTCGTAGTCTTATGTGTACGAAGTACTGTCACCTTCTATGAATGACTGCCCCACACCTCTGGAATGCCCTCCCCCCTCAATATCGGACTGGCACCCTCTCTCAACCATTAAGACCCACCTTAAAACACACCTGCTTCAGGCCGGTTCTATACTGCGCACGCGTGGCAGTTTTAGTTGGATCTCTTGATAAAGTCAATTAGACGAAACGCGTAGCGTTATGTGATCAAGTGATCAAGTTCCTGTGGTCTTATTTTAAATGGATCTTCTATATAATCTTTTTAAAGGCGTTTGGAAGTTTTTACTTAATTTGTTCATTAAACCTATCTGGTTGGGAGTAGCGATTTCCATAAGGACACTGACAGCACTAAAGAAACATCATTCTGATAATCAGATGAGATTCAGCAGTGGGAGAGAGCAGGAGCTCTGATTGCAGTCACCGCAAGACACCTGAGAGCAGGCGGCGTTCGGTGTGTTGGAGAGATGGATCTGACTACGCCAGAGCTTCGTGGGCTGCGGTTAAAGATTGTACTCCTACAGATATGCTTATTTTATCTACTATCTTGTAAGTAGAATCAGTGCTTATGCTGTGGAAGTCCTGAATATACTTACTTCACCATATTGGCTTCTTCTCTTTATTTTTAGATATACTAAACCCTCATCCTCGACAATTGGACTATTTATTTACACCAGTGTTTATTATTTTAAATACATTGTATTAGTTTGCGCTGTTATGTATGTATGTATATACATATAAACATACATATATATATATATATACACATACATATATATATATATATATGTAGCCCTCTTTCCTACGCTCTAGAGGGACTACGGGTACTGCACACACATGCACCTGCGGCTCCAGGAGATCTGAGCCTCCGCTAACTGGGAGCCTGGGGTAACACTTATCTTTAATGGCAGCGCCTCCACTTACCCAGGATCCCCATCTTGTAAGATTCCCCTGGGTAAGAACCATAGCAACACACATATGCTTTAACTGAGTTTACTAGAACGCAATAATAACCTTTTGTTACTTAACCGTGGTAATAACACATATCACATACTCATTACTTATACTATAACACTAGTGGCTCGGTCACTCTCTCTTAAGGAGTAATGTCTCTGTCCCGTCACCGCGTGCCCCACACCGTGTCCATGTACTGTAATGTATATAGGCTCAGTCCTTTGGCCACTCCACTTAGTGTCCCCAAAGAGTGTTCCCTAAGGCGGGATCAGCGCCTGTTGACCGGTGTTGGTGCACTTTGTTAAATACCTTCCGGTCACTGCGGTGACCGGTGACAACTTCAAAAAGGATCCGCCGATCCGGTGCAGTTGGTCTGATGTCACGATGCTCAGCAACCTGGTCCAAGATGACTGCAGCCACCGCAACTCTGCACACTTTGTCCCAGGCTGTTTATTCAGTAAGGGGATGATGTCACTACCACTATAGGGCTTCCCTGCAGTCCGCAACCTACGGTGACTCAGGGAATCTCTTAGGGCCCTCAGGGAAGATCTAGCCTATACAGGTGGGTCACGGACCCCCTGCACTCACACTACCTCCTTCCCTGCTCCTCCGGTGCCCTCTGGCTAGCGTGGCCTCTCCCCCACGCTTCCCTTTCCTGCCTCCCGAGAATCCAGCCCCCCCTTCGTTCCCTGGCGTCAGGTGACTCCGCTAAGGCTCCTCTCTCCGCTCTGACCTCGCTCCCCAATATTGCGCAACAACATGGCGGCGCCCTATACTGTCGGTCCGCCGCGGAACCTCCGCCACTACATTTGGGAACATATAACACATCGCTACATATATATATATACACATATATATATACACATATATATATATATATAATACATACATTACATACATACATACATATATATCTAAAACATACTTCCACCCCCCCCCCCCCCCAATCGCAGATCAGGTCCCCTAAGGTGTTCTGGGGTCTGGCTATATGTCTCTGTGTGGTGCATATCTGCTGGCAACAGGAGGGCCTGAGTCTCCCACGATGACATGGAGGACAACAGGAACAGGTTACTGGGGTGAATGCCTTCGTTCTCGTTCAATGGTGCAGCGCCTCCATCTATAGTAAGCCCCAGGAATACGGGGTGGAATCCTTACCACAGAGTTTCCCCACAGGGATGAGAGATTCCAGTCTCACACAAGGATTATCTTTAAAAGCAGCAGTCTCTTTATTCTCTTGGGCAGCAGCAGCAGCCGACAGGTACAGTGATACACAGTCCACTAACGGTTTGCCTTTGTGATGGTCCCTGCCGCCACTCTGGACCCTACGGGCATCCAGAGTGGGGCCAGCTCTTCCCTCACCCCCTAAGCAGGGTGAGAGGTATTTGGTCCACCTCACTAACTATAGCAGCTCTACTCAGAAGCTGCTCACTCCTCTGCTCCCTAACACTAACTCACTCTGAACTGACACAGACAGAACTAAATAGGAAGTGCGCTGCTCTTTATGACTTCAGCAGGCGCCACCCCTGTGTCTCTTGATTGGACACAGGGTCAGGTGACCTACCTCCACCATCCAGGGCAAGTGCTTGAAGTGGGGGAAATCCATGATAACTCCTGGCAACCTGCCCGTACCAGGGATTATCCCAGGAGGAGGATAGAACTATAGCCCCATTTCTTACCAGGGCTACATATACATACACACATATATATATATATACACACATACATATGTACACACACATACAGTAGCTCACTATACACACAAAAAGCGTGCGGCACAGGCATGCGTGCGCACGGCCGCACACAGTATAGAACGGCCCTAATGAAGCATATGAGTAGCTCCGTGGCTGATACTTTACCCCTCCTACATAAAGCTTTGCCCCTTGCAGACGCACTTACTGTCTCCGTACGTTCTTCCTACCTACCAATTAGATTGTAAGCTCTTCGAGAGCAGGGACTCCTTTTACAAAATGCTATTTTTATGTCTGAAGCACTTCTTCCCATTATGTTTTATTTGTATTATTTGTTATATATAGGATCACCACGTGTATTACTGCTGCGAAGCGCTATGTACATTAATGGCGCTATATAAATAAAGACATACTTTACATACATCTTGTAGAAAGATTGTTTAAGGGTGCAGTGCTAGGGTCTCTCTCTTTTCAAGTTCCAGCCAGGTATAATATGCAAGGTGGACCTTCCCGTTGATAATTTGCGCGATTGTCTTGACAAAGGGCTGAGTGCGATGGCCGAAACATTGATACTACACATATTTATTTATTTGGGTTAGGTCTACTGGACTGTCAGTTTGGACTTTATTGTCCAGATATTATTATTACTGTTTGGATAAGCTACGGCCAGTGTCATTTTGGGGGCGGCAAAAAATGTCCGCCCCCATTTGCCGCGCTCACGGCCTATCGGACCTAATGGGAAGGAACTAAGGCTGGAATTATGGCCTCTGCGCGGCCGTGTGCGCCACCGCACGCACTCCAGCAGCCCAAGCGATTTGTGAACTTGGCTGCAGGAGATTGTAGACGTGATGCGGGGGCGTGGCGGACACGTCACAAGCTGGTACGCGCTCATTGGCTTGAACCAGCTCACGTGCACCGACGTC
This sequence comes from Ascaphus truei, assembly GCA_036426205.1. Taxonomy (NCBI): domain Eukaryota; kingdom Metazoa; phylum Chordata; class Amphibia; order Anura; family Ascaphidae; genus Ascaphus; species Ascaphus truei. The sequence continues at coordinate 8,864,067 of CM071571.1, read as the reverse complement.
ACGTAGCAGCCGCCTCAAAATACAACGGTTGTTGTATTTTTCAAAACGCTACTGCGTCAGCACGCCTCTTCGCCGGCAGGCGCACAGGCAATGGGGTAACTTCCATAGCCCAGTACAGCAAGAGTGCTTGCCGGGCGCGCGCATGCAGCGACGCCAGTACCATAATCTCAGCCTTACTTACCTGTGCTGGCCGTCTCCGTTCTGCCGCCTTGTTTTTCCTTCAAAATAGAGTGTCAAATGACGCCGCGATGTCACAAATGACGTTACATGGCGTCATGACGCTGCGTTGCCATGGTAATGAGACACCGTGCAACGTCACATTGACGACGTCATTTGACGCTGGATTCTGAAGGAGAAGCAGGGCGGCAGACACAGGCAAGTGCCCACGGGCGTCGGATTTTGCAATCCGCCGCACCTCTGGCAGTTAGACAAGTCACAAACTTTTGCAAAGAAGGGGGGGGCGTGTTGGTCCTTTCTTCCATGTAGCAACAAAGTAGGGAGAGGGAGTAGGGGTATGATACCTTTTATTGGACCAACAAGTATTTGATATGTTACAAGCTTTCCAACCTCTCAAGGTCCTTCATCAGGTAGAGATGTTGGAAAGCTTGTAACACATCAACTTCTTGTAGGTCCCCTCACTATTAGGGTTTGAAATGGGATAAAATAGGCAAGCATATGAGTAATGCAGGTGAAATGTATATGTTACCATAAAAAATATAACATTATTATTAACCATATGAGAAGTGTTAATCAGATACTCCTGCATTAAACACGATTGTGGCTATGCATAAAGATCTAAAATGTTGTTTTTGCCATAAAATCACTATTCTAAGCATTCCTGAACATCAGCGTGGCAAGCTAATTTGCTACTTATTGTGTCTCTGAACAACCTGAAGACTGGTTATAGGGAGTATAAGGGGACCTTGTCATTTATTCAACAACACGTATTACAAAGGTATGGATAACGCTCAGCATCTCTGGATTCCATCCATGTGAGATGGTGTCACTCTGCTAACTGATCTGTGTCACAAACTTGACACAGAAAGGACACAGGCCAACAGAATACAGGCATACCCCGGTTTAAGGACACTCACTTTAAGTACACTCGTGAGTAAGGACATATCGCCCAATAGGCAAGCGGCAGCTCACGCATGCGCCTGTCAGCACGTCCTGAACAACATGCTCCCTACCTGTACCGAAGCTGTGCACAAGCGGAGACTATAGAGCCTGTTACACACGCGTTATTTACATCAGTTATGCACGTATATGATGATTGCAGTACAGTACATGCATCGATAAGTGGGAAAAAGGTAGTGCTTCACGTTAAGTACATATTCGCTTTACATACATGCGCCGGTGCCATTGCGTACGTTAATGTGGGGTATGCCTGTAAGTCACTGTACATGTGACACTGCGCTCACCTTGGGAGATTGACACTCCGCTCTGGTACATGCTTTTATTTTAAGATTTGAACTTGAATTCCCTAAGGGACATTTGTCACCAAAACCCCTTCACTGCCCGAGGGTGGCACTGCAGAGTCCTCATTTTGGGTGTCACTTAGGAGTAAAACTTTGATGCGTTACTCTGAAAATATACTCATTAAATCAGCCACACACATACACATAATATTGACTAACTTTGAGATCTGCCCAGTGGAAATGTTGACCACACAGGAAATTTCTCACATAACTCTGTGGACATTTTTTTTAAAATGCCATTTCTTGTCATTCAGTTCAGTTTGGGATATGTCCAGTGCAGGTCTACACTCTCATTACCCAAGTGTGACTCTGAGAAAGCTCAAATCAACGGCACAGGCAGAACTTCCTAACATTTGGATGACACCATATATTGAGAAGACAAATCATATACTATACAATACTATAAAACACACACACACACACACTACAACCACAACAACAAAAACACACAGAGTATAGTATATATCTATACAGGTGGTTGTCGGGTATCCGACAGCCCGCTTCTGTCGAACGCCTTATGCCAGGCCTGCACAGCTCCAGTCCTCGAGGGCCGCAAACAGGCCAGGTTTTCAGGACATCCCTACTTCAGACAGCTGGCTCAACTAGTAGCGAGAGCCACTAGTTGAGCCAGCTGTGCAATAGTAGGGATATCCTGAAAACCTGGCCTGTTTGCGGCCCTCGAGGACTGGAGCTGTGCAAGGCCTGCCTTTATGCGAAGCCGCATAACGCAGTCAGCTGGACGCATTATCCAACATCGGAACCGCTTATCCGACTCTCACTGCTGCGGATTAACATGGACCCGCAATCCGACAGTCCGTTATCATACGATGGTTTGCGAGACGCAATCCGGCGGATAAGCAAGGACGAGAGAGATAGAGAGAGAGAGATAGAGAGAGAGAAGAGAGAGAAGAGAGAGAAGAGAGATATATAGAGAGAGAGAGATAGAGATAGATATATAGATATAGAGATAGATATATAGATATATATTTCTTAAAAAACACATTCTGAATGAAGCTTTTCAATAAGCTTGACTCATCACTTCTACCAATACCGGACAGTGACCCCCTTAGATTGTGAGCTCTCAGAGTCCCTTTCCTATTCTTCTATATTCTTATACTTATTGCATTACATCCCACTGTATTCCTTTGCGTATTATGTAAATGTGCATACATTGTTGGAGCTATATACAGTAACTACATACAGGACAAAGTTATGCCTGGGGAGTGACAAGTAGATGAAGGCTACTTGGGCCGCGCTTATAGTCCTTGCTCCGGCCGCGCTTATAGTCCTTGCTCTGGCCGCGCTTATAGTCCTTGCTCCGGCCGCGCTTATAGTCCTTGCTCTGGCCGCGCTTATAGTCCTTGCTCCGGCCGCGCTGACATCACGAGGCGTCGTTGAAAAAATCATATTGAATTGACTTCAAGCGATCGCGACCACATTTTGCAGTGTTTGCCCCCAAACTTTGCTCTATTGCACTAACTAACAATGTAGTTGCTCATTCGAAACACATATGTGGACTACTGAGCACTATCTTCAAAGTTCTAAAAACAAAGCTGATACAAAGTAAGTTAGGGTGAGTTAATAAGTGACATACACCCTCCACCGTTCAATGTACAACAAATAAATACCACGTGTGAGCAGATTCACATGTCTCAGACCTGTCCACGAACCTGCCTTTCCCCATTATCTCCTAGCATACAGTGCTTCCACTGCAGCAAGGGATTCTGGGTAATGACATGCAAATGAGCACTCGCAGTGTGTTACTTTTTGCTACTTACCCATTTTAACATGGATACAATATGGCAGGGGTGCGCAAACTGGGGGGAGCAGCGGTTGCAGAGGCCCGCGCTCTTCCCCAAGGCATTTTAATTCAATGCCTCTGCAGGAATCGTCTCCATTGTAACGTGGCCTCAAATGACGCCGCACCAAGGTAAGAGGGGGGGGGAGAAACACGAACACAGGGGGAGGCAAGGCAGGGGGCACATCAACAAAAGTTTGCGCTCCCCTGCAATACGGCACACATGAACATATGGTAATCTATGTTAAGAAGCAAAAAAGTGACACACACGGAGTGCTCATTTGCATGTTATTTCCCAGAATCCCTGGCTGCAGTGGAAACATTGTATGCCAAGAGATAATGGGGAAAAACAGAGTTGGAACATAGGGGTCAAATGCAGACTGCAACCTACAATAATTGCGTGTTATCTCTCCTTAGCTTCATTATAAAATTATATATTTTTTTTATATACAACATATCAATATAATTTTTTTTGTAACGCCGTCTCTGCCAAACATAGTCTGTCCGGGGCACAGGTAAAGTGACTTGCCCAACGAAACAAAGTGCGGATACAGGGATTTTAATTGGGCTAACTCATTTCAAAGGCAGCGACACTACCACTATACTACCCTCTTCTTAACCTAACTTACCCCTACAATCAACGCTGAGAGTTTTATCCCTTCTATCAACAAGTAAATTGATAGAGCTCTAACCCCGGCCTTCCCACTCTTACATTTATTTAGGACTGACAGAATGAGACACGAGTTGCCTGCTAGGAATGTGCCCCCCCTAGTTTGGAAGCTGGGTTATCCAGAGCTGAACCACGTTCATTTCAGAAAAGGGTGCCCCCTGCTTCCCAAGATACATACCTCCGTAGGGGCTGCCGGCAGTGTCCCAGTCACGTGGGCCAATGGGAAGCCGTAAAGGATGACGTCACGGCTTCCTATTGGCCAGTGTGACAAGGCAGCTTTAAATCCGCTATTTTCATAGCCCCACATAGCCCAGCCAAAGCGCCTACCGGCACCCCCTATGGAGGGAAGTATCTAGGGAAGCACGGGGTTCCCGGAGCTGGAACTAATGGGGTTCAGCTCCAAAGACCCCCTGCTTCAATCCTATAACAGTTACAAAAAATAAAAAAAAGTGTAAAAAGGATTGATGCTTTAAATAAGTACTCGGGTTAGGACATTGACCTCGACCCGGAAATTATCTCCTTATTGAGACCGGCTGGATCCGGTAGACTTGACCACTGGTAAATGAGTATCAGCCCCTGGTGGTTGAAGAGAGAGAGGCGGCCCCACCACCTTCCCCTTCCCCCTCCCCACCTATACCCCTCTTTCCTTCTCTTTTTCCAGCCTCCTTTTCGACTGATCCCTTAATTACCTCCCCCCCCCCCCCCCCCCCCCCCCCCAAACCCAGTTGTTACGGAATGAGAGTCGTCCATTCCCCCCCCCTTCCCCCTTTCTTATTAGTCGAGGTCCACTATGTGGCCAAGAGGCCTGGCAGCATTCAGCGATGTTCTATCTCGTCTTCCCTATATGTTTGGGAAAACCATGTGTATTCGGCTATGTATAAACTGTGACTTGTTGTTTAACCATTTTTGCCTAATAAAAATGTTTGAAATAAATAAGTACTCATTCAACTACTAGGAAAAACACTATTGTACCATTATTAAGAGTAAATGCATCTTTATTATTATTATTAGAAAAGGTTATATAAAAACTGCTCACCTTTATATTATACAGTCCTAAATTATTATTATTATTAAGAAAGCGTCAACATATTCCTTAGCGCAGTACAATAGGGTTGGCGGATGAACACAATAAAATGACAAACATTAACATACATTTTTACAGTGGGTAAGGCGGGCCTGTCCCAAATAGCTTGCAATCTATAAGGAAAGGTAAGTGGGAACATAAGTAGGTGTGTCTCGGGTAGCTGGTTGTTATGTGAAGGAGTTTGCTTTGGGGAAGCAGTAAGTGGGAGTGTGCGGAGGTAGCGCTGTGAGAGCAGGTAATGTGTGAGGGAGTTGGGGTTGGGGAAGCAGTAAGTGGGAGTGTGCGGAGGTAGAGCTGTGAGAGCAGGTAATGTGTGAGGGAGTTGGGGAAGCAGTAAGTGGGAGTGTGTGGAGGTAGAGCTGTGAGAGCAGGTAATGTGTGAGGGAGTTGGTGTTTGGGAAGCAGTAAGTGGGATTGTGCGGAGGTAGAGCTGTGAGAGCAGGTAATGTGTGAGGGAGTTGGTGTTTGGGAAGCAGTAAGTGGGATTGTGCGGAGGTAGAGCTGTGAGAGCAGGTAATGTGTGAGGGAGTTGGTGTTTGGGAAGCAGTAAGTGGGATTGTGCGGAGGTAGAGCTGTGAGAGCAGGTAATGTGTGAGGGAGTTGGTGTTGGGGAAGCAGTAAGTGGGAGTGTGCGGAGGTAGAGCTGTGAGAGCAGGTAATGTGTGAGGGACTTGGGGAAGCAGTAAGTGGGAGTGTGTGGAGGTAGAGCTGTGAGAGCAGGTAATGTGTGAGGGAGTTGGTGTTTGGGAAGCAGTAAGTGGGAGTGTGTGGAGGTAGAGCTGTGAGAGCAGGTAATGTGTGAGGGAGTTGGGGAAGCAGTAAGTGGGAGCGTGCGGGGGTAGAGCTGTGAGAGCAGGTAATGTGTGTGGGAGTTGGGGAAGCAGTAAGTGGGAGTGTGCGGAGGTAGAGCTGTGAGAGCAGGTAATGTGTGAAGGAGTTGGGGAAGCAGTAAGTGGGAGTGTGCGGAGCTAGAGCTGTGAGAGCAGGTAATGTGTGAGGGTGTTGGGGAAGCAGTAAGTGGGAGTGTGCGGAGGTAGAGCTGTGAGAGCAGGTAATGTGTGAGGGAGTTGGTGTTGGGGAAGCAGTAAGTGGGAGTGTGCAGGAGTACAGCTGTGAGAGCAGGTAATGTGTGAGGGAGTTGGGGAAGCAGTAAGTGGGAGTGTGCGGAAGTAGAGCTGTGAGAGCAGGTAATGTGTGAGGGAGTTGGGGAAGCAGTAAGTGGGAGTGTGCGGAGGTAGAGCTGTGAGAGCAGGTAATGTGTGAGGGAGTTGGGGTTGGGGAAGCAGTAAGTGGGAGTGTGGGGAGGTAGAGCTGTTAGAGCAGGTAATGTGTGAGGGAGTTGGTGTTGGGGAAGCAGTAAGTGGGAGTGTGCGGAGGTAGAGCTGTGAGAGCAGGTAATGTGTGAGGGAGTTGGTGTTGGGGAAGCAGTAAGTGGGAGTGTGCGGAGGTAGAGCTGTGAGAGCAGGTAATGTGTGAGGGAGTTGGGGAAGCAGTAAGTGGGAGAGTGCGGAGGTAGAGCTGTGAGAGCAGGTAATGTGTGAGGGAGTTGGTGTTGGGGAAGCAGTAAGTGGGAGTGTGCGGAGGTAGAGCAGGTAGTGTGTGAGGGAGTTCGGGTTGGGGAAGCAGTAAGTGAGAGTGTGCGGAGGTAGAGCTGTGAGAGCAGGTAATGTGTGAAGATGGAAATGCTTCAATATACATCTGAAATACTTTACCCAAGACCAATCTTTCTAGTTCAAGGTCAATAGATAGTAGCATGTATTTAAACTGTATTTCTGGGTATGTGCCAAAAGCAATGCCAGAAACTTAAGCCAGCGATGGAGAAAAGAAAAACAGCAATGAGTTATTTATGTCAGAAAATGAGATATGGATTGAAAAATAAATATATATAAAAAAAAAAAAAAATCAGGAATTAGGTCTCCCAAAAAGACTTACCTACCTATGAGCGAGGTGCAGCTTATTTGAAATGAAAGTACATCATTCATTTTCAACAAGACGGGCCTGACAAGAACAGCTGGAGAGAGGCTCAGAGAACCAAGAATCCAGGAGTAAGGGAAGGAATACCCAGATGGTTGAAAATGTGGGCAAGAAAGACCCGTCTATGGGAATAAAGACGATTCTTAGCAGACTGGCAGTTACATGTCTTAGCCTTTCTGCTTCCAGTAGGACAGGAACTCTACATTACAGTAACCAGAAAGAATCAACAGACTGCCAGTGACAAGTTGTAATACAATTTCTATCAAGGTCAATGCGTTTATGCAACACTGAATGTGGTGATTTTATGCCTTTAAAGAGGCAATCCAAGAGGCACTTAAAAAATATATATATTTTGTTTTAATATACAGGCATACCCCGCATTAACGTACGCAATGGGACCGGAGCATGTATGTAAAGCGAAAATGTACTTAAAGTGAAGCACTAACTTTTTCCTACTTATCGATGCATGAACTGTACGGCAATCGTCATATACGTGCATAACTGATGTAAATAACGCATGTGTAACAGGCTCTATAGTCTCCCCGCTTGCTCACAGCTTCGGTACAGGTAGGGGGCCGGTATTGCTGTTCAGGACGTGCTGACAGGCGCATGCGCGAGCTGCCGTTTTCCTATTGGGTGATATGTCCTTACTCGCGAGTGTACTTAAAGTGAGTGTCCTTAAACCGGGGTATGCCTATATGCAGCCTTGGATTGCCTTCATTGAAAACTAATTACCTAAGCTGCCGATCAATTCACTCTCCCGTGATCAATCAGCAAGGATCCTGCTTCCCAGGGTTCACTAAATGGCTGCCTTTCAGTTTCAATCAATCCTTCAGTCAGTGTAACTCAGCAGCTACAATGTATTCTTATATTACTATGGCAGGGGTGATCAACCTGACTGGGAGTTGGAGTCAGAATTTACTAGTGTCATTGTCAAAGGGACACACAACAAAATATTCAAATCAATACCTTTATTCACTGACATGTCTGTGTATAGTGTAGTGCCGTCAAGTTATACTCTGTGTCAGTGTGTAGTGAAGTGACAGGGGGGGGGGAGGGGGGAAGTGGGTACAAGGGGGTGACAGGGGAGGAATGGGATGACAGAGGGGGCAGTAGTGGACAAGAGGGTAATAGGGGCAGCTGGGATGACAGGGGGGCAAGGGAGTGACAGGAGGGAAAAGGAAGGCGGGGTTGGGAGGGAGATAAGGGGGAAGTGGTGTTATTATCCCTACCTTGGTCTCCTGTCTCCACAGCCAGCAGCACATGGAGCTCCCAGCAGGCAGGGTGTATAATCACTGTACCTGTGCTGCCAGGGGTCGCTGGTCTATAGATGCTCAGGAGAGGAGCTGGTTAGGGGGCGCTCTGTCTTCTCCTCTCCAATGTCTCTATGGTCGGCCTGCTTTCTCTTCAGGGGCTGCACAGGAAGAACTGAAGGGCCACATGCCATGGGTTGGCCACCCCTGTACTAAGGTAGCATTATCTACTGTTACAGTTTGCAGCTCAAACTGCTGAGAATATTGGCAACAAATGATCACAAACAGGAAAGTGTTGCAAAGATCTTGCACTGCTGGGGAGGTGGGCCAATGTCAGCTATAGAAATCAAAGGGTGAATTAAACAAACAAAAAAAGATTCTACTTGAACAAGTGATATATTTCCCCGGTGATACAAAATAACAAAACTACACAAAATGTCACCTTTGTCATCTGCTTGGTAAGTTTGTGTTTGTTTGCACATCTTGCCACACCTCATCAGTGATTAATTTACAATTTTCTTTAAGAAAAAAATAATAATTTAATAATAAAATAAATTAAAAATAAAAATAAAAAAGTTTTTTCCCCTTATATCTACAGAATAAGTTTCTTCACAATTTCTGCTACCTTGGGAAAGCTTGGAGTAGCCGACTTCTAGCTGGATAACCCAATTTTCTTGGTGAGCGATACTGCTTGACTTTTTGAATTTGTATTTTTAGATTCATCCATTTAGTCATGTTATGATCCAGTCAGAAAATTTGTCTTTACCCAAAACCGGTCTACTTAACCTTTCCGCTGCCAAATGCATTAACTACCTGCGTGGCCAATCCCATTTTCAAAATATTGCTACATTTGTTTAGCCATGATTCTTAGGCAATAAATGTACTTCTTTTATTCATATTGTTCTTGATTTATCTAACAAACTTCCTTCCTTTAATAAAAAGAATGCTAGGTTTTATGGTTCCCCAAGTACCCAGATATAAAATAGCTGTAGGTGTACATTATTTTCTGGCTAATACAGACCCCAATTAGCAAGACTATTTCCACCTCAATTTGTTAGGCTGAATGTAAAAAGGTCCACCCCACCATCATTGACAAGGTACAGCTACGCCCTCGTATAAAAAAGCCCCAACAATAGTATATATTTTGTGAGAGTTCGTGTCCCAGGGAATAAAACATGGTTAGAATGTCTTTCCCCACAAAAAAATATATATGTCTGGAAAACCACATTAATATCAGTTTAGTGTAATCAGGGAAAATAATACTATGTTTTATTACCCTGGGTCCCTTGATGCCAAATACTGTATTTATAGGTTAACATATTATTTTGACAAATTGAAACCCCAAATTAGTATAACTATGTAACTGAACGCAAAATGTTTACTGTACATTATTGGCATGGAAAAAGTACCCTCTAGTATAAAAATACCCCCATAAAAGTATATCATTTCTGAAAATACATGCCATGTCTGTCTTTGTATGTAAGTATACAGACGGGCCCCGCTAATACGGCGGGTTCCGTTCTGTGGCCCTGCCGCAAAGCGAAAATAGTCTGTTCCGCTTTCTCTTGCAGGTCTGCGCATGGGCAGACCAGCAATCCCAGTTCTGCGCATGCACACCCTCCGTTCTTCTGCGCATGCGCACCCTCCGTTCTTCTGCGCATGCGCACCCTCCGTTCTTCTGCGCATGCGCACCCTCCGTTCTTCTGCGCATGCGCAACCTCCATTCTTCTGCGCATGCGCAACCTCCATTCTTCTGCGCATGCGCAACTTTTGCGGCCCCACCGTATGAGCGGAACGCCGAAAAGCGGGGCCCTATTGTACACACCTTGTCTTCACAAAAAAACGGTTACGATTTTTCAATCTCTCCTTCCCCACTCTTGGACCATAACCTCATCTAATTTTCTCTCCCTGTCAAGATTCCATCCCGCAATACTCCCCGTAGACCTGTAGGGGCGCACAGAAGAGACCATGGGCTGGTAGAAACTAGAATCTTCCATGAGGCCAGCGGCCATCTTAGCTTAGGGTATATAAACCTCACCCAGCCCACTAGTTGTTGTTCTCTTGCCCCCTGCTCTTTTCTATTTCCCTGGCTACCAATACCTTGCATCTAGCTCTGCAGACTTTGCAGACACCTTTTTGCTTTGCCTTGTGTTTCTCCTTGCCCCCTACTCCTTTATCTTTCCCCGACTACCATTTATTTAAAAAAAAAAAAATTCTAACGCGCTACTCACTAAAAAAAAAAAAAAAAACTCAGTACTAGAGCACATACTACTCAGTTCTAGAGTGAATACTACCATTGCTTTTGTGTTACTACCTAGGTGTGAGCATTAAACACGATCAATTTAATTCCAGTATCTTGTTGTTTTTGGGGTTCCATGTTACCTCCAAGGGTTCCACACCCCGGATACTCCATCAGCCTCTTCTTGCTATACTCGCAACCCGCGTTCCATTGACATTCAGTATTTGGAATCCAGCCTAAAATCTGAGTTTCTTTACTACCACTCTACAGTGCCACAAACAGTCTCGTCACAACTTACAACACTTTCTTTGCCTCCTTACTTGACCAGTATGATCCAACCCACAACACGGGTTAAATACACAGACACGTTTCCTGCGCTCTTGCACTTGTTCCACTGAACGGCTCTGGAAGAAGTCACACTGGCTGATTTCCTTTATTACAAACGAATTCTGTCCTGCTTTAACTCTGCTCTTTTACTTGACAAAACAGGGATACTTCCCCTCTCTTATAAACAGGCATAAGTGCAACCCACCAACTCTGCTCTGTCTGACACCTTTCTTTGACCTCGCGTCACACCACGTTCCACTCCTTCCATTACACCCCAAGACTTCGCCGATTATTTCAAACCATCCCCCACCTACCTTTGACACCAACTCTCCAGTTGCAAAGGAAGAAGTATCTCTACTGCGGCTCTTCATCCCCAACCTCCACCACTTGTAGCCTCAACTCCATTTCTTCCCATCACCTGAAACCTCTCACTTCTACCATGATCGCCATCCTCACTAACATCTTTAATGCCTCTCCGTTCTGGTACTTTTCTCTCTCTTTCTAAACAAGCTATTCTTAGACTTATTCTAAACACCATAGACCCTACCGTTCCCAACTATGGACCTGTCTTCCTCTTGCATTTTGCTTCTAAACTTGTCGAATAAATTGCTTCTCGTATACTTCACTTTCTCAACTCCCATAACCTACTTGACCCTCTCCAATAAAGCTTCTGCAAAGCCTACTCTATAGCAAGGGTACGAAAACTTGGGGAGCGTGAGATTTTTGGGGGAGGCCCGGCACTCTTCCCCGAAGCATTTAAATGAAATGACGGGAAGCACATGTGATGCCTCTAAGTTTCCTTACCTTGTCTCCGGCGGCTTCTGGTGACGTGTCACCATGGCACCAAATGACGGCACAGGGTCACATGATGTCGTGATGTCAGAAGACGCCGGAGAACAGGTAAGGGGGAGGGGCACAGGCAGGGGGGCATAGACTGAAAAGTTTTGCACACCCCTGATCTATAGAAACTGCACTCACCACGGTTGCTTATTACCGCCATATTCTAATGACCACCATATTGCCAAATCTCAAGGAAACTACTACATTCTGATTTTTCTTGACCCCTCCACTTTTTTTTATATATATACTTTATTTCAGCTCATCTGCACTTCTAGGAAGTACTGAAGCTGGGCAGAGGTGGCTTTAAAGCCCTGCTGGCCGAATAGTTTGGGGGAGAGCGCATGTGCCAGCCCTCGCGACCTACAAAGTACACCAATAGGACACTCAAAAGGTTAATATATCAACCAGCTCAGCTTTACTTTTTCCTAGAAAGCGGTGTTCTTAGAAGTTCCGTTTATTTATGCTTACGGCTACTTGAGTTGACCAGTTTTCGAGGGCTAATGGAAAGAAAGAAACTGCAAGACGACAGCTAATTATCTTCTTGGAATCCTGGTCAAATGTATCGAATGGCTTAAGAACGCAGGTCTTTGAAGTGTCGCTGAGAGAATCGGCCAGAAGAACTTCTAAAGTTACTGAGAATTTTTCACTACATATTATGTGCACCAACATTTATACACTTAAGTGTGTGGCAGCAACCCCCCCCGACCCCAAGCATACAAAATACATTTTGACGCATTTATCATTAACCCTGTCGACAACGTTGCCTCAGACAGTGAAAAGGTGACCCACTCTGGAGCAAATATTTGATTTAATAAAGTTTAAAGAACTGGACGCCCGGGAAACTGTAGGTTCACTTATTTCCAGGCTATATTCAACGAGGGCAGCTGGAGTGAAAGCTTCCCTACACTGAATTGCCAATGCTTTCAAGTCTGACCTTAAAGAAACCTCTGTAGTAGTGAGAAAGAATTCATCCTTTATGCGCATTGAAGCCTGGACTTCTTTCAAGCAAAGACTGCCAATTCCACAGAATGTATTCATAGCGATGTTAGAATATGGACTTCCATGCTCAATTCTACTGGATAGTGGAGCTTGTAACTCATGTGGTTAAGAGTAGTTGCTGTGGAACGAAGATATTAACTTGTTCACTGCACACATTTTTCACACATCTGGCAATGATAGTGTTAAACCCAACATTCTTTTGTTTACCACCATAAAACAGCAAAACCTCCTCATCCACGCTGTGTCAAAGTATCTATTGAATATATTAACTATGTACATGCACTAACCTTCCTTAGGCTGCGCTTATAGTGCCAGCGATGCTGCGTCAAAACAAAAATGCATTGCTGCCATCGCGTGTGCTTATAGTAAGTGTGACGCCGCGACACTTGGTCGCGATCGCTGGAAGTCATCTCGATTTGATTTTTCCAGCGACCGTAGACTGACGTCGTCGTCACTATAAGCGCAGCCTAAGGCCGCGCGTATAGTTCCCGTGACGGGTGACGTCACCCGTCGCCGCCAGCGAAAGTTATATTTCGCTTTGCAGCGGCGGCGCAGACGTACTGGCATTTGATTGGGTGAGGGGGTGTCACGAGGCGACAGCCCTTGAAAAATTAAATATTGCAAGCTACCAAAATTTGCGACGCCGCTTCGTCTTACAATAAGCGCATGCGGTGGCGGCGGCACTGCATTCGTTTTTGGGCACCGTCGCGGGCACTATATGCGCGCCCTTAGTTGTAGTTAAAATATTCCAGGTGTGATGTGCCCGTTTTCTCAGTTATAGAAGCCACAAGAGCATTGAGTACAAGTTTGCAGAACTGTGTACTATAGGTTTGTACCTCGGTACTAAAGCACGTCTGTTGTTCTTGTGTGTTAATGATGGTTAAGGCAAGAATTCCCCTCCAAGTAACTGAGCAACTATATGAAGTAATAGTGACCGCATTTTAGAATTACTATAGATTTCTTCCACGCCTTAAATAAGTTATGGTTGGTAAAAAAAAGGTGACAAAAACCCTCCACTGTATAGCACACAGCAAATTAAACATAATCACTTGTGAGCACATTCACAGGTCTCAGACCGGTCTGCAACGCTGCCTTTCACCATTATCTCCCCATTATCTCCCAGCATGCAGTGCTTCCACTGCAGCCAGGGTAGATTTCTAGTGAAAAGAGGTAAAATAAATATATAATAATGCCCTGTTGTTTCGATGCGCATGCGTTACCCACTAAATACCAACACAGAAATCACTTCTGACGTTTGAGGATCCTTACATTTGATAAGAGGCAGCACATTTTTAGTTTGTTGATGTTGGATTTTTTTTAAGCAATGATTTCCTGTGGTTTTCTTAAAAAAAATAAAATAAAATAAATGTGAAATCTGGAAAAAAAATAATTCAGTTTTTAGGGGGTATTTCAACATACTCAAGTCCATAGGGATTTCTGTCGGGAAATGGCCCAAGCGAAGACCCCAACCTCTTCGAGAGCATGGGATTAATCTTCCCGACCACTAATACAATTATGGGAATCATGCCAATTTAGCACTCCATGTTTTGAGGCAAAATGTTTGTTGTATAGCTGCCTGGCACTAACCTTCTATTCCTGTTACTGGTAGGGTTGCCAGGTGTCCAGTATTGAACACTCTGTCCAGTAAAAAATTAGGGGTTATACTGGACATGTAGAGGTAATACAATACAACCGATATTACCTCTCTGGACATAGGGACATGACCGGCTTGGGAGGGGGGGGGGGTCTTCAGGATTTCCCCGAGCAGGGATAGATCAGGGCTGTTGCTAGGGGGTTGGGCAGTTTCCTCCATCCTGATTTGCTGCATTACCTAGCAGCAGCCAATCAGGAGAAAGTGTCACAAGCCTGGGGGCGGGGCCAAGGAGAGGAGGAAACAGCATGGAGCGGTGAGCGGTGAGATAGATATCTATATATAGATGTATATATATCTATCTATATATAGATATATATCTCTCTCTCTCAGGCACGTCGCACCTTTCACCATTGTGTCCAGTATTTTTGGAGAAGCCACCTGGCAACCCTAGTTACTGGTGCTTATCTTCACAGGATACCAAATGTAAAGAAGCCTCACCCAACATATTACAATGGCCAGCGTGTGAATATTGACATGACATCCCTTTGATGTAGGAGTCTGCCAATGCTCTAGCAATGCACTGAACAGCAAGCCCTTCAGTGGCGCACCATGGCGATACCCCCTCAACAAATCATCACTATAAATATAAACGTGCGACGTCCGTGTGACGTAGCACAGCGGTGCGCAAAGTGGGGGGGAGGGGAAGCGCGGGGTTTACAGAGGCCCCCACAACCTTCCCGAATACATTTAAATTAATGCCGTTGGAGCTGCAGGGCCTCTGTAAACTTCTACATAACTTGTTGCAGACGCTCCTGGGTCACACGTCGCCATGGCAACACGGCATCAAATGACGCCAGGATGTCTGAAGCAAGGAAAGGGGGGGGGGGGGGGGGGCGCGAGAAGAGGGGGACAGACGGCAAGGTGGTACAGGGAAAAAATGATTGCGCTCTCCTGACGTAGCATAAACAGATATTCAGTCTCTTTCCAATGATAATTTCCCTGTGTAACTCCATTTATTTGTGTGTCTTGTAATCACTTTTTGAGAGCTGTTCACTTTTGAGGGCATAGTTCTAAGTGGGATATGGACATTACTGTTTTAATGTTTTTTTTAACCTACAGCTTTAACTTTCTAAGACGATCTGAAATTCCTTTTCTGCAGAATAAGCTGGGTACAGTAAAGCATAACATTTTTAATGCATTATCATTAACCCGTGGTTTAAGGCAGGGGTGCTCAACTCCAGAACTTAAGTCCCCCCAACAGGTCAGGTTTTCAGGATATCCCTTCTTCACAGGTGGCTCAATGAGTCCCTGCTTCAGCACAGGTGGCTCAATCATTGGCTCAGCCTTCTGATTGAACCACCTGTGCTGAAGCTGGGATATCCCCAAAACCTGACCTGTTGGGGGGGGGGGGGGGGAGAGGCTTGAGAACTGGAGTTGAGCACCCCGGATTTAAAGTATAATACCAACTCAGAAATGTCAATGCAAATTTGCTTATCCAACTCTAGTCCCCGCGTCTTCCGGTACAGACGTGCCATATGAAGTTGCACCCCTTAATATGGCTCTAGATATTTTGGCCAGTTACGAGAGGAACCTGACAGACAGATATGACAACTTAATCACAAATATTAAACCAACTTTCTCTTTCCAGTTTTTTTTCCAGGCATAAGGTAACATTCTGGAACGCACTAATCGCTAAGTGACATAAATCACTCACACAACACACACACACACACTACAGTAATCAAGCACTACACACATACATACACACATCGGATACACACACACACTATATAGATTTCCCTTGCACACATCAAACGTGCACCAAGCACCAGACACACACCACGGTCCTTGTTCTATAAGCTGCAACAGCGCCGATCCGGTGTAGAATAAGGGCTTATACATGCACTATACAGTACCACACACACACACACACACACACACACACACACACACACACACACACGCCCCATTATGATACACATGCACACTAGACACTCACAATATAAATGTACCATACACATATACACGATTACCAGCATGCTGCAGAGAGGTTCTGCTATCTGGTGGCAATACTCTGCACTCAGACCCTGCGCCTCTCCTCCTCCCCTCTGGCCCAAATGTATGTTTTTAACCTGACTGGCACGAGTGACAACTGTCCCCAGGCAAGCCCGCCCATCGGGCACACATGCACAGCAAGAGAACAAACAGAAGGAATTCATTTTCTGCGCTGAAGGTGAAGATATCACGTGTGACAATTCATCTCATTTCTATCCCATGTGATGAGAACCGTTCTATCGCAAACAATGAGGCGGCTCGGCCTGTATCGGATTCTAAATGTATAGTTTAAAAAAACAAAAGAAAGAAAAAGAACATGAAGCAAACAGAAGGATACTTTTCAGCAGTGTTTTTCAACAGAGGCTCCCCGGGCCTCCCTATAGGGTTCACTGCAATTTTCAGGTCATTTGAAAAGTGTACCAAATACAGAAGAATTTACAATGCATCTGATCTCAGACGCGCTATTAGAGAGGGTTGGGGTTCCTTGCAATGCATCTGATCTCAGACACGCTATTAGAGAGGGTTGGGGTTCCTCAGAATGTCACAATATAATTATAGGGTTCTTTAACAACAGCAAAAAAGGTTAAAAAAAACACCACTGCTCTATATACTTTAGCATCTTAAGAAACAATAAGCTACCCGCATCCCGTGAGATACAAAAGGAGGGACCTTTCATACGCCAGTACACTGGGAAAATCAATGCATTTTTAATAGTATACAATCTTATCATATATATCTATATCTAAATAGCTATATATATATTAATTATATATATAAATAAGTATATATAATATATATAATATATATCTATATACCCTGTTAACCATGTTTGAAACAGCAACACAATACAGTAAGTGAGTTCAGGTCATATCACTCATTAAATTAAACTTCTTGAGAAGTTATGGGCTTATCCATAACCTCTCTCCTGTGCTTAATAAGCATTTTCATGATTTTCACCATATTATAATCTAAGCATTACATTTTGGCAACCACGCTCAAACCACGGTTGGAGACAATCTTGCCTTCTTTTCCGCCACCAGGCGCATACGTAAACACCTTGCAAAGAGCTCCTTATTGTGACGGTTCCAGCTCAAATTCCACATTACGTACAGTACCTGCTCTTCTTCTCCAGCTAAAGCCCCTGCGTCTCCTAGTAGGACTTCCAAATGTACTACTGGTGCCCATTCAGTAGCAAGCCAGGAAAAACGGAAATATCTTCTGTATTCATTTCATCGCTGTTATATCTGGTCAGATTTGAAAGGACACGCTGGAACGGCCTGCCATTAAGACTCGTTTTTTTCAGTGGCAACAAGTGTTAAAATCAGGGACAGCTCTTGACATAGACTGGCCATAAAACCAGGGACCTTTATATAGACTGGCCGTAAAACCAGGGACCTTTATATAGACTGGCCGTAAAACCAGGGACCTTTATATAGACTGGCCGTAAAACCAGGGACCTGTATACAGTATAGACTGGCAGTAAAACCAGGGACCTTTATATAGACTGGCCGTAAAACCAGGGACCTTTACATAGACTGGCCGTAAAACTAGGGACATAAATATATTATATTCTATATATATTATATAATATACTAGCTGATATACTCGGCGTTGCCCGGGATGTAAATCCGTAATAGGTAGTATTTATAAATAGGGTAAGAATAGGTTGAGTATTTGGTGTAAAGGTTGTATAATAATGTTGAAAAGAAACATGTGGTGAGTGGTGGGTGCGAGTCCCGCTAGGGTGTGAGCGGGTGTGAGGCGGCGAGTGGCTGGTGAGTGCGGTCCCGCTACGGTGGGGAGGGGAGGAAGGATGGCGTGGTGGGGGGTTGAGGAGGATGAGGGGGGTAGGAAGCTGAGGTGGTACAGGGATGTCGTGTGTCTTGCTTATTAGTCCAAGATGTGTCTGGACATAGGACTTTCGTGAGATCGTTCTTTATTCTGGCTGTTTTATGTATTTTTTCTTATTTACTTATATGAAGATCGGTTGGGGAGAGGGAGGCCAGGGGGATGGATGGCCGGGGGAGGAGGCAACTTCGTCGGGTTTCTGCGATCTCGAGACCTGGGGAGGGGGAGGGCGTGTGGAGGAGAGGAAGCCGGGGTGGGGAGATGAAGGCCGGGGTAGAGAGGGAGGATTAGACGTGGTAGTGGAAGGGTAGGGAGGTATCGAGTGGTTGAGTATAGGTATTGGGGGATTGGGGTCTAGTGGGAGTTAGGCGTGTCGTTGTGGTGGATTCTAGTTGTTGCTGTGTGGGTGCGTGAGTTTTGTCGTGGCTGGGTGTTCGTAGGTTGTGGGTTGTGTCAGTCTCGTCCCCTCTCCCCCCCCCCCCTTCCCCCCCATAGATCCTCATGGAGGGCTGAAGATAGCGTGCGGTAGGCTGCATTCCTTTCCCTTCCCCCCTGTATCTAACCCCCTATATGTCATGATGGCGCAGCATGAAGATATGGGCAGCCTGGCATCCCCCCCCCCCCCCCGCAACTCCCCCCATACCTGACGCGGCGGCTGCGCTCGCGGCATGTGATGGCCGGGCGTCGACATCGACGTTCCGCCATCCACCCCCCCCCCCTCAAGCGTAGAGAAAGCTTTGGGGAGACGGCAGGGTGGGTGTGAGGCACGGGGTGGGGTGACCTCCACCGGCCGCCCCATGGGACAGTCAGGGCCGCCGCGCCCGCCACTGCCCTGCTCCCCCCGGCGGCATGTCCCGCAGTGCGCGGCATAGCATTGCAGGCTGCGAGGAGGGAGGGAAGGAGGCGGGAGAGGGTGGTGCGGCTGCTGCGTCGCCCCTGAGGGTTGGGAGCAGCGGGTGCAGCGGGAGCAGCGAGCCTGCGATGCTTATTGGCATTTTTGGTCATATTGAACACAATATTGTTATTATCATTATTTTTGCTAAATAGATAGTAAATGATCAATTCTTAAATAAGACCAAAAAAAAAAAGTCTCCAAGTTACATTATTTTACTATTTTCTTCATCAAATTCACATTTTCCTCCAAAACACCCAGGTAAGTGCGCAGCGTAAAACTGTAAGCTCTGTGGGAGAGATTCCTTTTCTCACACGGATTACTTTACATTTCCACCTATTACTGTGTCTGCAATTTTTTTTTGCTATGTACTGTACTGTGTACTATACTGTAATTGTGAAGCGCTTTGAGTCCGACTGGGAGAAAAGCGCTATATGAAATAGTTATTATTATTACCCCAGTAACAATTCAGTACCGCTGTTTAATTATAATGATTCAATATTTCTGCTCCCAGTTATATAAACAGCATTAATCTTCGTTCATTTCCTGCCAACTTTATAGACCTACTTCATATCACACTATGGGAGATGTAGGCACATCCGTCCCCAGGTTATGTGTCGCTCTTAGGCAGGAAGGAAGCCGCTATCTCCTGCTCAGGTTCAGCTGTCCCATGACATCATAGGTGGCTTCCTATTGGCCCATGTGACCGGGGGCTTTAAACCTGAGCAAGAGATAAACCAGCACTCCCCTATGGGAGGTAAGTATCTCCGGAAAAGTTATCCCCGGAGCCGAAATTAATGCGGTTCAGCTCCGGAGTCCCCCTGCCTCAATCCTACATATATTTAAAAAAACGAAAGCAGCAGTGCTACTACATTTTCCTAGGACCTGCAACCCACCCAAGGGATGCGTAGGGATGGGCCTGCAGATACAGTAGGGTGCACTGCAGTGGTTGTGTTAGTTACCAAGGTCCCTGCATATCTAATAATATATACATCCTTGTGCAAAAAAACAGAACACAGTTTCTGTAAACTCATTTCAGTGACGGATAAGTTACAGTATCAGAAAGCCATTGTATTCACAGTTATCATCCATATGCTTCTTCCAGGATAAATTCATGGCCTACTATCCAATTAGGCCGCTTGGTCAGATCTCAAGAACAATGTCTGTGTGCAAAGGCACAGTATTAAATCCCAACGTTCACCATGCCTTTAATCACAAAACACAAATGTCAAGATGCAATATTCACATTATCAGTGTTTCGGGAAAGTGCAGTCACCCAATTACCAGTTGAGTAAAATTGCAGGAAGGCAGTAAAATGTGTAATGAAACTCTTCGTTTCTTTTTATTAAAGCAGGCATCCATCAAATATACTTACTTTAAAAGTAAAAAAAGTTTTTGGCCATTAGCAAATCCTATTGTCAGATCCATTTATAAAACCTCTGGGCCATTGTACAATGGGCAGAAGAGAAAAACAAAAAAGGTACCAGCAGATTACCGGATTATGTATAGGCATAAACTCATAGTTGTTTATTGGGTAAATAGCATTGTAATGTTGATATACCACTACAAAGCTAGTTACATGGATGTAAATAAAGCAGGTATAACCAAAGAAAAGGCTTCCTCGCCTGCTTCTCCCCCACATGCTCTCCTCCTCGCCTGCTTCTCCCCCACATGCTCTCCTCCTCACCTGCTTCTCCCCCACATGCTCTCCTCCTCACCTGCTTCTCCCCCACATGCTCTCCTCCTCACCTGCTTCTCCCCCACATACTCCCCTCCTCACCTGCTTCTCCCTCACATGCTCTCCTCATCTGCTTCCCCCCACACATACTCCCCTCCTCACCTCTTCTCCCCCACATACTCCCCTCCTCTCCCCCAAATGCTCCCCTCACCAGCTTCCCTCACATGCTCTCCTCCTCACCAACTTCTCCCCCACATGCTCCCCATCCTCCCCCACAGTATTCTCCCCTACATGCCACCCCCTTCTCTTACCCCCCTTCTCTTTTACCCCCTCCGCGCTCTCGCTCGCTCTTCTGTCTCACTATTCTGCCCCCACTCCCCCATCCCCCCCATGCAGTTTTCGTGTGCGGTCCAATGAAAAAGAAGCTTCCTTTTTCACTACAAGCTGTTTGAGAGAGTTAAGAGCATTAATTATTTGGGGGTGGAGGGGTCTGTGTATATGATCGGGGTGGGGGTCTGTGTCAGAAGAAGGGGTTGGCAGGGTTGTGTGGGTATGAAGCAGTGAACGGGGTTTGTGTGGATATGAGGGGGGGCGTGTGGATATGAGGGGGGCATGTGGGTATCAGGGGGTGTTTGTTTTGGGTATGAGGGTGTGTGTGTTAAGTATGAGGAGGGGTATAAAGGGGGGGTACGAGTATGAGGGGGGGAGGGGGTGTGGGTATGAAAGGGGGGAATGTGGATATGAGGAGGGGGGGGTGGATATGAGGAGGGGGGGTGAGTATGAGGGTGGACTAGTGTGGGGTTTTTTTTTTACCATGACTATTTTTCAAGCCCTGTCTATCATCCTTTTTAGCTGCTTCACTGACATAAAACCCCTAAGACCATGTGTGTTTATGAATATAGCGAATGCCACATTTTTTCACAGATGATATAATAAACATAAATCTTTATACCAGAGGCAGATTTCCTGTTTTATGAAAGAGGGACATTTTGGTTTATACTAGGGACACAGCCAAATGTATTTAAAAGTAAACATTAGATGCTCTTGGGGAAAAAAAAAAAAAAAGAGAAAGAAAAGCTCCCTCTAATTTAATATTCTTATGGTGATTTGTTTCTAGGAGTGACATGATTGTGAATAGATTTGTTTTACACGACTCGTGGTGATTATGGAGCCATGCAGAAGTTTGCTGAGCTTTGGACGTACATACCATATATGTACACTACACCATGCGCTCATTGTTACCCTGTCAATTTCAATTAGTCAAGGACACTAATATGAGTAAGCAAAGAAGGGGTGGGAGCAGTGTTGGTTCTTTCTTCCATGTAGTAACAGAGGAGGGAGAGGGAGGAGGGGGTATGATACCTTTTATTGAACCAACAAGTAGTTGATATGTTACAAGCTTTCTAACCTCTCTGGATCCTTCATCTACCCTGGATGGGTTCAAAAGCTTGTAACATATCAAATACTCATTGGTCCAATAAAGAGGTCATACCTCCTACTCACTCTCCCGCCTTTGTTTCTAATATGAGGAAAAGACAGTACAGAGGCGAGAAAAAGTTTGTGAACCCCAATGATAATTACGGAAATTCTGTAGTTTTCACATGATAACCTTCTTGGAGTTATCCAATAGGGTTTATATTAACCAAATCCATGTCTTTTGAAACAAAATGATGTATGAATTAGACAAACAATGAGTAATTAAGCATGAGAGTATGTGAAAAAGTAAGTAAAACCCTGGTTTTATCAGCTAAATTAATGGGGATAATTAGAATCAGGTGTTTAAATAATTAGGTAGATTCCACCCTATATAAAGTTCAGAAAACATTGTAATGTTGGTCATCGATATACAGGTGTGTGGAAACACGTCATGCCACGCTCAAAAGAACTCTCTGAGGACCTCAGAAAAGCAGGTATTGATGCTCATGAATCTAGAAAGGTTTACAAAACCATTTCTATGGATTTGGGGCTCCACCAATCAACTGTCAGACAGTGTACAAATGGAGAAAGTTCAAAAACGTAATCACTCTACCCAAGAGCGGTCGTTCTACCAAAACCTCCCAAAACAAACCGGCAAATCATCCAGAACGTCACAAGGAACTCCCGAGTAAAATCCAAGGATTTGGAGGGCAGAGGATCTCTGGACAGACGAGTCAAAGGTAGAACTTTTTGTCAATGAGAAACGTTATGTTTGGTGAAAATAAAAAACACTGTGTTCGAACAGAAGAACCTCATCCCAATCGTCAAGTATAGTGATGGAAGTGTGATGGTTTGGGGCTGGTTTTCTGCCTCAGGACCTAGACGGCTTGCTATCATTGACATAACCATGAATTCTGCATTGCATCAGAAGATTCTAGAGGAGAATGTCAGGCCATCTGTTCGTGAGCTGAACAGAACCTAAAGTGGGTCATGCAGCAATACAATGATCCTAAACAGACACAAATCTATTTAAAAAATGGCTGCAGAAGAAATGCTACGTTTTAGAATGGCCTAGTCAAAGTTCGGACCTACACCCCACCAAAATGTTGTGGCAGGGCCTGAAGCTATGTACACTAATGGCGCGATATAAATAAAGACATACATAGATAGTACAAGTATTCCTGCTGTAGATATTACAATCTGAACATTCTTGGTTTCATTCTACAAACCTATTGATAAACTGCTCTAAAGAGCTGTATACACTTATTCATTTTTAATTTTCGATCCAGCACACGACCACTACCTAGTTTAAATCAACGGACTAATGCAAAAGAAAAACATGCTGCAATTACATATACTGACATCATTGTGTTATTGACACCCACATTTTTTTCAGGAGCTCTACATACTTTAAAGTAAAAAAAATCAAGCAAGCAGATTCATTACAACATAACCTGCCCGTCAAAACACTAAAATATTCTCGTTTGAGGTCAGGCAAGAAGAGAGTTGGAGGAGACGACAGAGGCCAAACGACAATCCATCGGATTTCATCCCCCCCCCCCCTCTAAGGGGATTAGAGGGGAAAAATTCATCAAGTAGGACTAATTGAGGCAGGATCGGTTTCAACCCCCCTAAAAAAAAATTGTTATTTTCCATTAAAATGTGTTGAAAACAATGGCTTAATCTTGTTTTGATATTGGATAATATACGAGACAATGTATGCACGCACTTTTTGTATTACCTGTAAAAACCAATAAAAAAAAACAAGTTACAAACAAAAAAAACCCACTAAAATAAATGAAAAAGCATGAGAAATAAAAATATGTAAAAATGGAAGAACAGCCAACAAAAACAGAACTCTAAACCAAATAATAAATCAAATATAGAATGTTTAAAGCCTAAACACTGCTTTAAAAAAAATAAAATTATGTTGGAAAATAGTCTCTTTCTTTCACGACTAGTTTTAAGAAGGTGAAGTCGACAAATAGTATTTAAAAAACACAAATGCTTTCAGCATTCCGAAAGAGCCCCTGCTA
The DNA here is from genome assembly GCA_036426205.1 of Ascaphus truei. Classification (NCBI taxonomy): domain Eukaryota; kingdom Metazoa; phylum Chordata; class Amphibia; order Anura; family Ascaphidae; genus Ascaphus; species Ascaphus truei. The sequence goes on along the minus strand of CM071571.1, from coordinate 8,839,886 downwards.
CAGAAATGTGGCATTTTCTACAATTTAACATTATCAGAAAAAGTTCTGTAACATGCAACAAAAAAAAAAGTGCTCGCCAACTAGCTTATCAAAGTGTGTGGATCTGAAAAAGATGCCCAATGTAGGAGGCCCACAAGAGTATTGTCATTTAACTTTACATACATTTAAAAATAGGTTTTAAAATGACTACAACTTACATATTGGAAGCATTTACATCCTTATATATTACATAAGATTAGCTTAAAGAGGCAATCCAAGCTGGCTGTTTTTTTGTTTTTTTTTTAAATATAGGATGGAAGTAGGGCGTCTGCAAAGCTGAACCCCGTTAATTTCAGCTCTGAGGACCCCCTGCTTCCGGAGATACACACCTCCACAGCGGGTGCTGGTAGTAGCTCCGACTCTGCTACCAAGGTTCACATAATGGCCACTTTTTCAAAGCTCCCGCGCCCTGCGCGCCAATAAGAAGCTCTGACGTCGTCCAGTGCGCCTTCTGTCAATTAACACCTTCAGCGCAAGTGCAAATGTATCTAGTGTCCGCAAGTAAACAAACCTTGTAGTGTGACTTCTATCATCGCAAAAGTTATTATCAGGCAGGATTTTGTTGGCGGGTAAATATAAAATGGCCCTATTTGTTTGCTTAGAAAGTCACTCCTGGCGACACTTTTTAAAACATTTTTTTAATATATATGGTTTGAAGCAGGGGGTCTCTGGAGCTGAAGCTCTGGAGCCGGGGACCCCCTGCTTCCCGAAATACTTCCCTTCATAGGGGATGTCGGTAGCAGTTCAGACGTGGCTAGTCGGGGCTATGAAAATGGCGGTTCAAAATGCCCCGGGTCCTGCGGGCCAATAGGAAGCCGTGACCTCATCCCTTGCAACTTCCTATTGGACCACATGACGCAAGAACTTTAAACGGCGCAGAAATGCTGGTGGCACTCCCTTCCATGGTAAGAATCACGGGAGGCAAGGGGTCCCCAGAGCTGAAATCAACACGGTTCAGCCCCGGAAATCCCCTCCCCCCCCACACCCCGCTTTAAAAAGAATAATGTGTCACCAGGAGTGGTCCTTTAAAAGAAAAATCTTTATCCTGTCACGTGCTTCACATCACAGGCCAACATAATGGGTTAAGCGGTCTGTAAAAAAAAAAAAAAAATATATATATATATATATATATATAATAAGTAGAAGCTTTTAACGGTCACTCGATATGCTTCTATTTTATGTATAAGTTGGTGCAGCGAGTGTGTGTACATAGGAGACAGACTGAAAGTGCAAGATACGAAAGATTTGACCCCTGGGAAGTTGTATAAACAAACATCATGTGCTGGATTCAGCAGCACTGCCCAGGGTCAGTAACCCTCACTGTAACCCTGTCAGCTTGGCAGGGCCGTGCCCCCACTGTGCCACTACATGTGTCAAGATTAAAGGGAAATCAGCGTGAACAAATCTTTCAATAATTACGCAGCTGGCGTTAAAGCAGGATTTTCCGATGTTCCGGGGCTGCCGTGCTGTAATATAAATTATTACCAAGTATGACCACACACTTTATCACTGGGGGATGCTCTTACTGAGGCTGCGGGCCACGGTGCGGGCGCGACGGGAGCACAGGCACGCGTCTGTCACCTGGGCGATTTGTGGACTCGGTTCACTGGACGTCGCCTGGATGGCCAGCCCTCATTGGTGGAGACAGTCACGTGACGCGGCCGTCGCGCGGAAAAAAAAATGTGTGCGCTCAAAATGCTGCCGCACGCGTCGCACAGCGCGCAGCATGGCCGGACTGGTGCACTTACATGCATTTGTTCGTACCCCGCACGCCGTCACGTGCACCAAGTCTCACTTATGGACAAGAGCAACCAGGAAACCGACATCTTTCTGGTAGACGAGTTTAAGAGCACAAAACGCAGCATGGTTATGGTAGAAATGATTACTGTTTCTTTGCAGAGTGTCAACATATTCCACGGCGCGGTACAAAGCGGGTACTGAGTGATCTATATTACATAAACAGACTTACATACTGTACAAATAAGGACAGATAAGCGCACACAGATACAGAACGTAACGAGAGCCCTGCACCGGGGAGCTCACACTCTAGAGCAGGGTGGCTCAAACTGGGGGGCGTGCGCCCCCCCCCTTCCCCCGAGAGTTTTGTAAGCGCAAGGCCTCTGTAAACTCACTCACCAGTCTTCAGTCCACGCGTTGCCATGGTGACTGGCGTCAAATGATGCCGCATTAAAGGTAAGGGGGGGCGTGACCACGAGGGAGAGCAGGCAGGGGGTGCTCAGCAAAGGAACTTTGCACCCCCTGCTCTAGGGGGAATAAGGGGCAATTTTGTAACAACTGATGAAGTGGTTGCTAATTGTGGGACGGAGTATGCCTCAGGGTGGAGTATAGTCCAGCCGCACAGCTGGAACCACTAGGGTGAGAGGGTGGGGAGGGTGAGGGGGTGGGGAGGGTGAGAGATGATAGTGGTATACCAGATAGGCTTCCTGGGAAAGGTGAGTTTTCAGATGGTTGTTGAATGTCTGGGAGCTGGGGGAGAGCCTGATGGTGCTTGGTAGAGAATTCCAGAGAGTGGGGGCAGTACAGGAGAAGTCTTGTATTTATTTATAAAATATGTTACCAGGAAGTAATACATTGAGAGGTGGGAGTGAGAGGAGGTGATAAGGCAGGAAATGTTACTAAAGTGGAAAAATACTACATTTAAAAAAATTTAATTTGCTTAATATGGGTTGGCAGAAAAAAAGCTACATGGCAAATATTGGGTGCTAGTTTATTTTTCCTTAAGGAGAAGAAGCAATGGGGAGGAATGGATTAAGGATACATCTAAATATAAATGACCTATAATCTCCATTAAACGTTTTGTAACTTCAACAACAATAATTTAATAAAAACAAAAACTTATATTCTGATTTTTGCTAGTTTTTGTTTCTTAGAATACGAACCCCTGCCATTTTAGATTGAAAAAAAAAACACACACACACACACACACACACACACACACACACACACACACACCTCAAGAAACCGTTCTTGAAATATGCAGCAGACGACATAATAAGTAGTACACAATTCATATTTTCCAACGTTTTATTGAAGGTTTTTAATTAATGCAAAGGTGCCGAAAGGTAGGGGAAAAAAATGATAAAATGTGCTAGAAACACAGGCGCCTTCTAAATTATAATAAGTTGTGCCGTTGTAAAACTATTAAGAATATATAACATATCCATAGAAATGAAACTTCCTGCAATGATCAACTAAATGTTTCATCAAGATAAATGAGATTCAAGTCTTCACTTGTACCCTGAGTGGAAACTTCAAAGACGACATAGTAATTACTTCCAGATACTTTTTAGACCTTTATCTGTCATTTTACACTCTTATCTCAGCAGGTCCAGTAGCTGTATACTTACTAAACTCACCAGCTTTGTTTAAGCACTTGACTGAAATGGGTTCTTAATTCCTTTTCCAATTGGGACCAATATGTAATTGCATTGAGGTGTGTTTGTATGTGCCCCAGGATATGTGGCGAAAGATGTCTATTCTTTTGAATGCAAAAGCATCTTGTTCCACTAATCAGCCAATAATGACACTTTCACCAAGTCATTAACTGAACAAAGCAACAAAGACACCATTCTACTAATAAGGCTTCTTGGTGTACACACCCACCCCCTTTTCTTTTCAATTAGTTTTTCTTTCAAGGGAAAACTTCATGCAAATTCAACCACAGCCATCCTGCTTTTCAGTGGAGTGGCCTGTATAATCATTCTCCCGAGCCCATAGGCATTTTAAACTGTAGCCTTCTGTATTAGACATGATAAATGAGGAATACTGCCTATTTTATTAAAAGAAAAAAAAATTATAATCTTGTTTGAAACACAAAACGTCATCGATTTGTTTGATTTAAAGAGGCAGTTCTGAGCAGCTTAAAAAAATTCAAAAAATACATATATTTTTTGTGTTTGAAATATATGTAGCCTTTGATTACCTTTATTAAAAACTAATTACCTAAGTTTCCCAGGGTTCCCTAAATGGCCGCCTTTCAGTTTCAAATCAATCCTGCAGTCACTGTAACTCAGCAGCTACAATGTATTCTTATATTACTTCGGTAACATTATCTATTGCCTGGATTGGTACTTTACATTTGGGGGAATTAACTTGCTATGAAAGTCCCACATTCAGCAATACCCTGAAGTAACCGCAGCGATAAACAGAATAGGTTCAATCTAAGTGAATAACTCCATATAAAAAATAAACAGTTACCGCATTATTTTGTAAAGTAATGTAACTTATTGCACCACCAGCTATTTACTTATACACTTTCATTAATACTTGGATCCACAGCCTTCCTTGGTCATAGTTAATGATTAAGACTTTAAAGCGTTCGTTTGAATAAGATGCTTTGATTCAGTTTGACCTCTGTCCTTTCCCACAACAACCGGAGACGTCGAAGCCACACTAGTATGGAGTATAATGTCTTTTATAACTGCGTGTACCCCAGTGCTGAATGTTTCCTTAATAACCAGACGCTCCACAGAGCCGCCGTGGTTAACCAGTAAATAAATTTGTTTGTGGAAAACCTACAATTCCACTTATTGGGATATTTATCAATATATTCATCAATTAGGCCCTTCAGACTGCCTGATTCTTCTCTTTTCTGTCCCAGATTTGTTAAGACATTCGAACAGCAAACAAGGAAATCATTGCCTAATTATTGTATGTATCTGCAATCTTTGAAAAAAAAAAAAAAACAGCATTAAAGGGATTACAAAAGATTGCCCAAAACAGTGGTTCCTACATCCTAATTTGTAGACCATCAATAGTCTGTGAAAAATCTCTGGCCATGGATGTCTGAGGTTATGGTTCTGTTCTTGATATAATGCTATATCAATTACGCAAATAGGCACACAGGCTGTGTGTGTGTATGACGAGGTGAGTGTGGGGAGAAGGGCCGCTGCGCAGTTTTGGGGCGTGGTGCGTTTGGGAGAAGGTTTGTATCTCCGATAATGCGAACAGACAATTACAAAGTCTTTTGTCCATACAAACCCTTGCCATAATGATTAAAGAGTTTATCAGTGTACCGCCGGTGTTCACTAAGAAGTTATTGTCGGCAAAATTAATACGGCAAAGAATGTGTTTGAGTTGCATTTCAAACATTTACTTGTAGAAGAAGCCTAGCGCCTGCAGCAATATTGAAGCAGCAAAACATGAAAAATAAATAGTTCTGTAGTATTAAATAATACGGTCTGCATTTTTTTCCTAAAGTCCTAATGATATTTTAAATTTTTCTAAATGTACTGATCATCTTTTGGTTGCTACAGCAACCATTTAGAAAGGCATATCCACTTCCACTTTTGAAACAGGCTCTGACACACACCTTTTGAGCTCTGCCCTTTGGCAACAAAGCATCACAAACAGATCTATGGCTGTGGTCCAAACAGCAGACTGTCTATTGCTCTGAAAGCGGTAACAATAATGTGTTACCCTTAGTAATATAATGTTACATATCAGCTGCAGCATTTCACAGATGGCAAAACACAGTTAGAAGGCAGCCATTATGTTAGTCACACAATCAAGATTTTTAACAGTCAGGTTTTTTAACAGGAGTACCAAACGATTGCCAGTTTAGGTAAGTTTGTAGAATTATACATTGTCACATGCTTAACATATAAAAATAAGAAAAAAAAGTGGGGGTGGTAGATTATTGCGGCTTCAAAGTGACCCCATAAACGTTTCACATTTGCAGTGATCTAGTTACTCCAAACTAGAACACAAAAGCCACAATTAACATGTGTATTCAATTTGTTTTAATCTAGTTTTGTGGCTTCTCCGTGTACAACGAGGAAATGGGGTTGACAGCTTTGACAGAAGCAGAAAAAGGAGACTTCGGAAAACACATAAAAGGAGACTTTGGAAATGTATCCTTTAAGACAGCGTATCAAGTCACTTGTAGCAACAGACCGCAGGTCGGCTGCATGAACCAAGCCACATTTCTACTGTTAGATTTAAAAGAGTGCTTCTAAATCCCTTTCTAGTGCACGATAAGCACATGGATTTACAGTTTCCATGCTTGGTTGAGGACATTTTATGATATTTCAATGAACCTCTTCCCAGCAGCTTAACACGTTACAGTCTTACCTGTAGCAAAGCCGAAACAGACCCGGATAAAGGCAGTCCTGCAGATTACATTTCATTAATCGCATATTTTTAATTTCCAGGGCTCAGTGTTCAGGAAGTTCCGACGTATTTATTCAAACGTACCCACACTATATTAAACTTAGGCTAGAAGCCTAGGCACCACGTTGCTGCCTAATTTTCTTAAGCATGTACCATGCACTTCCTACATAACCTGAGGCTGTTGGTGTTTTATAGGGTTACTTAGCCGTTGCTATGCCTGGGAGGGATGCAAAGCATTACGGCCCATACTTACCTGAATAGGCTGTGAGGTGTCCTATGGAGCAGCCCGGTTTCGTAAATAGCTTATTACAGCAATGAAGGTAAAAAAAATTTAAAAAAAATTAATGTCTTATTAAAAATACCGTGCCATTTAATCATCCAGCATGAAAAGCGCCCATTCATTTTAGGCCGAGCTGGTTCTTACCTCCCAATACTGCCAACCCTCTCTAATAGCGCGTCTGAGATCAGATGCATTGTAAGGAACCCCAACCCTCTCTAATAGCGCAAAAAGAATAGAGGCTGGGGCGCTCCCTTGCTTCTTAGGCTTGTGATGCAGCCTGTTTTGTGATGTGTAACCAAATAAAGGGTAGTGTATACTTGCCTTTGTTGTTTTCTGCAGCTGGACCTGTAGAGAAGATAAAGCCCGAAATCTTCTTAGAATTGCAGTTGAAACGGTGGGTTGGTCAGCGCACCGGTTTTTTGCTCACAAGATGAAAAGAGAGGATAAAGAACACGTGATTAGTGTTTAATTAGCCAAACAGTACATTAAGCAGTAATAGAAGGTTGTCTACTAAAGTTTTTAATAAAATGCTTGAATAAAAACCTTGAATAAAAACTTTTCATATGTTTAAAAATGGAGTTCTGTGATTAATTAAAATAATCTAAGGTGGGGGTAGTGAGATAAAAAAAGGGGGGGTAAGAGCGGGTGATTGGAGGTCTTTAATATAGCCTGCTGTCTGATAGGGGTAGATTAGCTTCCTCCCCCTCGTGTTCGGCCCTTTTTTCTTCTGAATTGGGCACCCGGGAGATAAGTCACTTGCATACTGCCTCCATTGAGAGGGGGAGGAAGCTAATCATTGCTTCTGGCAGCATTTTGATAAAGTAAGACTGCCCCTCATATTCTGCTAATAAGCACTACTACCCCTATCAGACAGCAGGCTATATTAAAGACCTCCAATCACCCGCTCTTACCCCCCCTTTTTTATCTCACTACCCCCACCTTAGATTATTTTAATTAATCACAGAACTCCATTTTTAAACATATGAAAAGTTTTTATTCAAGGTTTTTATTCAAGCATTTTATTAAAAACTTTAGTAGACAACCTTCTATTACTGCTTAATGTACTGTTTGGCTAATTAAACACTAATCACGTGTTCTTTATCCTCTCTTTTCATCTTGTGAGCAAAAAACCCGTGCGCTGACCAACCCACCGTTTCCTCTCTAATAGCGCGTCTGAGATCAGATGCATTGTAAGGAACCCCAACCCTCTCTAATAGCGCGTCTGAGATCAGATGCATTGTAAGGAACCCCAACCCTCTCTAATAGCGCATGTGAGATCAGATGCATTGTAAGGAACCCCAACCCTCTCTAATAGCGCATGTGAGATCAGATGCATTGTAAGGAACCCCAACCCTCTCCAATAGCGAGTCTGAGATCAGATGCATTGTAAGGAACCCCAACCCTCTCTAATAGCGAGTCTGAGATCAGATGCATTGTAAGGAACCCCAACCCTCTCTAATAGCGCGTCTGAGATCAGATGCATTGTAAATTCTTCGGTATTTGGCCTTATTTTCAAAATGACCTGAAAATTGCAGGGAACCCCTTTAGGGAGGGATGACCACAAAACCCAAGGGCTCCCAAGAACACCTTTTTGGAAAATAAGAGTGCAAACAAAGCACAGCACTATAACCGGCATCCACAAATTCAGGTTCCAGGAGCACCTAACGGGCTATGACCCCACATACCAGGGCAAGTTACATATTGATCATTTCAAATAGGTGAATTGGTTAAAGAAATGTTAATGACAGAAATCTTGAAACCCCGGGCTCGTTGGTTGGGAGTCCTGCAATGTACTTTTTAATGCAAGGAGATTATTAGTGAACAGTGACCACACCTCACACTACTGGACTCTGGTTTCCAAGGTCAAAGGGTTCCCTTTGTAGCTACTACTGCCAATTTCACAGAGCCCCCAATAAGGCAAAACTAATCAACTGGGAGTCATACCGAGCTTATAAAAAGGAACGGTTTAAATTAAAATACAGAGCACTCCGCTCCAGTTAACGACCCGCTCTCTCCAAGGAAGAGTTATAGCCGTTCTGAAATGGTTACTGAGTAATGAACTACTCATTGGTTCATAAATAAACCACAATCGTTAGGTGTGTACACAGAGTGCCTATTGTATTTTAACTACCTCACTTTCATTAGCGCTCTGTAAGAAAACAGCTCCACCGTGAGCTCGCTCAGTCTGTCCCAGGTAATTGGATTCCCAGCGTGCACATTTTTGCAATTATTGCAATTTCTTGAGAAAGGTAAAAAAAAAAAAAAAAAAGAGAGAAAAGATAGGAAAAAGGTCATTAAAATGATGGTATATATTAAAATAAATGCTACCTGCGATTTCCTCTGCTAAGCTGCACACTCTGCTACATAATAAGGGAACATTTAAAGCCGGAACATTTTATCAACATTGTACATTGGGTTCAAGTAAATCTTTACCCGCCCAATCGCAAAGACCGCCGCGCTGCAGTTTGCTCCTTTCTCATGACAAAAACGGTCTATTTGACGTTTACCGGCTTTGTCCCAGTTCTCACCACAAGTAGGATAAGCTGGCGCCAATATCAGCGTTATAGAGGTCAGAGAGAACCAGAAAAGTCTCTGTATTTCGTACACCACAAAATCGTCAGCTAAATGGCACCATTTAAATGGCGAAAATCCCACAGCATTATTACACGTGTTGTGCGTTTTTCCTTTTCCGATTTCATTTTGAATTCCCCACCAGTTGCACTTGTTAAATTACGTTAGAAAGTTGATTAAAAGCGTGAATTATGAATTTTATTTTTTATAGTTACTTTATAATTTCTCCATAATCCTTGTATTATTGGGATCAATACAGCTCTCTTCCCTCTGCTACACAGGGGTAGTAGGACTAGCTTTGAAATACCATGTTAGGAAGAAGAAATAGCCGTGTTAGTCCAGAGTAAAGGAGTACTTCAGTACAGTATTAGGTGGTACCTTTTATTTTTAATTCGGACTAACAATAGATATTATAAGACAAGCTTCCGAGAATTCTCGCTCTTCTTCAGGACTAGAGAACACAGAGTATCGCTGACCTGAAGAAGAGAAAACTCTCGAAACCTTGTCTTGTAATATCAATTGTTAATCCAAATAAAAAAGGTATCACCTAATACTGAAGTATACTCATGTTGGGAAGGAAACCAAGATGGAACCACAAAGTAGGACAAAATGTAGATACGCGGTTTCCAATGAATTAGGACTGTGGTACAGACAGAATCTAAAATGGTCAACGGACACGACAAGGAAAATCTTTGAAGTTTTACCGTTTATCATTAGGTGTACTAAATTTGAATATTATTTATTTATAAAATATTTTACCAGGAAGTAAGGCAAGCAGAGGGAGCCACGCCCACCAAAAAAAGACTAAAAATGGAATTCATGCAAAAGTATCCAACATTTCGGTACGGTGCACCTTAGGGGCATCCCAAGATGCTTTTTCCTGATCCCTTTTTCTATTTTGATATTACCAGGAAGTTATACATTGAGAGTTACCTCTTGTGTTCAAGTATGTCCCGGGCACAGAGATTTATTTATTTATAAAATATTTTACCAGGAAGTAATACATTGAGAGTTACCTCTCGTTTTCAAGTATGCACTGGGCACAGAGTAAAACAAAATAATACATGGTTACAAATACAGTTACATAAATGAACAAGGTATACATTATATACAAGACATTGCGTGCACAGTTAAAGAAAATATATATTATGAGCGTATGAAACAGTTACAGACCAGGTTAAAGTGTGAGACAGCCTTAGATTTGAAAGAACTGATGATGACGAATACATGTTTGCAAATACATGGGTACATTAGGTAAACAGAGGTTATACATTATGTATAAAGACATTGCATTAACATATTTCTATCTTATTTTTATTAGCATCTGGTTCAATTGATTGTAGAGTTGGTCGTTCAAATATTTCTTAGATCACTCTACCAAACAAATATAATTAATAGATAGCAGCCAGGAAACCAGCAGATCACATTTAACATCAGCAGCTTAGAAAGAGGCCAGTTTCCACAAAATTAGAAATCCATCGTTTTTTATGTTTGCACATTTGACACTTTCATGCTACGTGCTGCTGTGTCACAAGAAGTGTTCTGGCCTGTGAATGGTCCAGAAAGTGGCTCCTGACCCAGGAAGGTGTATTAGGTCAAATTAGGAGGTTTTTCAGATTCTTTTAATACAAACTTCCAAGGAATTGTACCTCACTGCGGAATACGTTGGCGCTTTATATATAAAAAAAAAAAATGGTAATAATTATAATAGTTATATTGGATTGTTGCAAATATATGGCGCAGAAAACATGAATTATATCAACATGCGACTCAAAAACTTTTAGGCTATAAAATAGAAAACCGTGAAGTGCACAGAAGAAGCCAGGATTGCCTGACACACTTCAATGCATTAGAACAGGGGTGGGCAACTCTAGTCCTCAAGGGCCACCAACAGGTCAGGTTTTCAGGATCTCAATCTTCGACTAAGCCACCTGTGCTGAAGCAGGGATATCCTGAAAACCTGAACTGTTGGTGGCCCTTGAGGACGGGAGTTGTCCAAACCTGCATTATAAAATACAGCTCAGATTCTCAAAGTAAGAAACCTACGGAGTCATTCTAACGGACTACCACTTGCAAGTATTCCGGAGTAACGTTCCCATCTCGGCAATCCCTTTAAAAGGGAGATTGCCACGGAGAAAAAAACAACGCGTGAAATAGAAGGAAAAAAAATAAGCATTGTGAAACCCTACCTCCAGCTTCCGCGATTATAGAGACGCGGAGACATCGGGACGTTTACACGGGATCAGTCTTTGCACGTTTGCTGCATTATTCGTCTTTTAGTCAAAGCAACGGCACCTTCTGTTAGCGCGCTCATTCCCCATGAAGTAAGTAGTGGCTAAAATTAATGTAAGGACTACTGCACACTCGAACATCTATTCACCTACATGAAAGCACAATACCACCTTTCCCCGACCGGGGTCTCTTCTGAGCTTCATCAGGGGGAGAAGCAAAACATTTGGATGAAATAAATGTAATTCCGTTGCTAATCTGAAGGAGGTAACAGAATTGTGCTGCCCTCGGGGGTGAAGATGGCGTGATGATATAATGCCACATGCTGTGCAAGTACAGCTCAACCCCCTTATAAACACTGTGCTTGTCCAAAGAATCACATCGCGTTATAAGCGGGTCGCATTAGAAATAATGTACAATTGTATGCATTGTACAATAAAGTATTTAAGACGCCAATATTCGTGTTGTAAAGTATTCATAAATCCGAAAGTTGGGAGCCACGCGTGCATCGTGTTATAAGCGGATTCGCGTTGTAACGGATCGCGCTATAACGGGGTTGAGCTGTAGTATTAAAAAAATCTGGGATACGGTCACAAGGAGGTAGAAACGATACCAAACAGGACCTCGTTTACCATACCAGAAACACCTTTAACAGCAATAAAATCGCCAACAATAAGTTGTGTCAACACTATTGCAGCCCACAGAAAATAATGTGTACGGTGATACAGTACGATATATGGGAACCTTTGCACTCACAAAATCAAAATTATCTGGCCAAAATAGCAAAACGGTGTATAAATAAACGGGGTGGCTTGATGCTTTCTCATCATAGAAATAGGCAATTTACTATACTTTTTTAAATGAGGTAATGGGCTAAATTACAGCAATTAAATATTTATTTTCTTTTCTTTTGCAAAGACCGAGTGCCTGGATCTTCTTTCTTACCTATGTGACTTCTTGGGGACTCTGCAGGACGATCCCCCTCGCCCCGTGGGCACCGACACGTTATACCTATCATCGTTGTATTGTGTGTGTGCCAGATCACCCCTCTCTATTTGTAAATTACAGCAAAACATTAACCCGCGTCCCCGTCCCCCCCCCCCCTTTTGATTTCAATTAATTTTACAGTTTGTACAATAGGAAACATTTTAACTACTTGTTGGTCCAATTAAAGGCATCATATCCCCTACTCCCTCTCCGGTTACTACATGGAAGAAAGGACCGACACGGCCCCCCCACACTTTGCTTACAATAGGTAACGAAAGAAAACTGTAAATTGCACACACAAAATCTCCTGAAAGTTTCCAGATTTTCTGCAATATTCTGCACGTCCCTCTGGTATTAAGAGTTTAGAAACTTCCACTGGTGATTTCTTATCTTCAAATCACATAGTGAACATAATCTCTCTTTAATATCTTCCCACCCTAAGGCCATTAGACAACAGACTCAAAAATGCCTCCGTTTCCAGGAATCCTGGTGAAATTAAATGTACTAAGCACTAAATGTTCGTTACAATCATTATTATTCTTGTAACTACTGGCTTAATAACATACAGACTCATAATTATTATTTTTTCATCTCTGTGTGCCACATAACTGAACACTTTGCAATGTTATTAAATTAAATACAAAGTTAATAGTCATTGTTAGGAAGATCTTAAACTTGGCTTCTCCCAAATCAGATTTTCACAAGACAAATTCTATCGTTAAAATCAGCAGCTAATACTGTACCGTATGTCAATATAAACCCGCTTTAAAAACAAAGTCTCGGAAGTGTAACCCGTTGCAAAATAAATGCAGCACCCACACACATACTGCCCCCTGCCAGGCTATGTCTCCAATGTGCGCTCGGCATGCGCCAATGTCAACAGCCAATGGCAATGGACTTGAGAGAGGAGAGAGACTAAGGCCGCGCTTATAGTCCCGGCGACGGCACACTGCGGTTGCTGAAAAAAAAATCAAATTGAATTGACTTCCACCAAGCCGCCGCTCCTACTATAAGCGCACGCAACGGATGCAATATATTTGTTTTGACGCGATGTTGCGTCAGTCACTGTAAGCGCGGCCTAAGGCCTCGGATAGAGTAGCTGTGAGCGTGCGACGGAGCGCATGAGGTCGTGCGCGCCTCAAGCGGGAGCTATCCGTGGCTTGTAGGATTTTTATGACGTGCGACGGGGAGGCGATGTCACATGAGCAGTGCGCCCTCATTGGCTGAACCGCCTATGTGACCCGGCCGTCGCGCGACCAAATCAAAAAATCTGCCGCTCCGTCGCGCTTCCTCGTGTGCACTATGTCCGGCATCATAGATCCCCTGCATTATGTTCATGCCATACGTGTGGCCGCGGGGAGTATGGACGCGGCCTAAGAAGGAGAGGAATCTTTAAGCTCCCCGAGCGGAGCACACAAGGCACGAGTTTCTGCAGCCGGAGGGATCTCAGAACTAGCAGTGGTGATACAGACCAGGCAGCGATCCGCACAAGGTCAGCGAACGCTGGCTGAAGGGAGTGAAGGTCGGCTCCGCGAGTTGGGGTGCGAGAGGAGGGTCTATCGGGAAACAGGAGTTATGCGCACCGTCGGAGGGGATCCTTAACGGAGGTCAAGTAAAGGGTGCGAAGTACAGGCCTGCTACGCAATTACACCAAATCTGAGCTCCAATAGTGTGCCGGCACTTTGTGGGGATTCTTTATGTTCTTATGTATGTGCATTGAATGATCGTCCAGTTGAGGATCATATGGTTTATTTGGGTATATGAACACAATTACCATATAAATACTTTTGTGCTATATACCTCCGCATATTCTGACTCCCTCTGTCTGACCTACACCCACAGGTGTGGATAGATGGATAGATAGATAGATAGATAGATATATATATATATATCTCAGGCCCCGTCTCAGCAGAAGTCCGAGTTCATCTCGAGGAGCTACGTCAGTCTTAATTTGACTTCAACAACTATTCGTCCTCTCGGTCAGACCAGAGGAAAGTTAAAAAGTTGGAAACCCCCAAACTTGACATTTTGTCTCTAGAATTACATTCAGAAAGTATTTAGAAAATCCGGTACTTCACATTTAACTGGGAAATAATCAGCACAGTTCGAAATGCAAATATTCCTATTTACTGGAGAAGGTTTAGTTAGATGTGTTGCAGGTTGTGATAACTTAATCTCAGCGATCAGCAACCTGATAGAGTTTTCTGATGTTATATTTAAAAAAGTAAGTCCGAGATAAACATACAAAATCAAAGCATTTCTATACATTTTCCATGGTTTGAACAGTTTTGTAAATGTCTCTCAAAATAACGAAGCATTGATTTTTCTATATTCAACAAAACCATTACTTTCTTCAAAGAAAAGAAGGAAATTGCAGCAATGCGGAATCCGGACCAAAAAAAACAAATGCCACAGTTGACACACTTACAGATCACAAATAAAACATTAGCTTTAAATTGAATTTTGGAAGTATTTTGCACCTTTTTTGACCACCAATTCTGATAAGGATGAGGGAACACCACTGCATACTTTATGGGAGCTTGGCATGCGCTAATCTGACCTGAGCTTTAAGTGGCATGAGTGGAAAACCTTATACAATAGGCCAAGAAGAAAACATCCCCATTTTACATTGAGTGGCCTTGCTTTAAGGGCCCTCTCTCTCCATACAAAAAGTTACTAGCCACGATTGCCCCTTTTTATTTTGTGGATGTTTTCAAGGTGACCTTTGTTAACCCCTTTTCAGTGTCCATGCCTCTCTCCCTTTGGTCTCATTTCTGTCAAAATTGACAAACCACACAAATTGACTGGAAACAAATTATGAAAAGTCATTCAAATGAACCAATATAAAATGCCTGGATTCCGAATTCTCTATTCTGTGCCAAACATAGAAATGGTCGGAGACAAAAGGACCATTTGACTCTCACCTAATTCACCCATTTTCTACTGGCTGTGGAACTTCAGGCTCACTGGGATACTTGGCTTTTTTTTTGTCTTTAGGACAAGTTTATGGTTGGACGAAAACCTAGAAAGGGCCGATATGGACCATACAAATTACCAAGAGACGTGAAATATTGTAGTCCAGTATTACGTGCTGCCTGGTAACCCAATGACAATTTAAAACCAAAATCTCCGTACCCCTGTGATAATGCTTTTAGCAATGACTGTCCCTTGTTACTCTGCAAGTCCCTTTTCTGATGAGAGAAAGCGGGGAGTTCACAGAGACAATGGAATGAGCAACTGTTACAATAACTTTGTATTCCAAGCACTTTTTCTGGGTACTTACCGTTTGAACGATGGATACAAGTGTGCTGGTTATCACTGAGGAAGAAACCATCCTTGCACTGACATTCATAGCTGCCCATCGTGTTAACGCAGATCTGCTGGCAGCCCCCATTGTTATCGAGACATTCATCCACATCTGTAGGAGGAAAAAAAAACAACAACGGTCACCTTGAAAACAGCCACAAATTTAGAGCAAGGTTTAGTTCATGGCAAGAATGAATTCAATGGTTTTCGTTAAGGAATAGAGAAGGTACGCTGGGTCAGCGCCCTGTGATCTTGGGAAAGGGACTTCATTCGTCTATACTGTAAGCCAGGAGTGGCCAACTCCAGTCCTCAGGGGCCACCAAAAGGTCAAGTTTTACGGATGTTCTGCTTCAGCACCAGTGGCTCTGTCTTCGACAGCCACCTGTGCTGAATCAGGGATATCCTTAAAACCTGACCTGTTGGTGGCCCTTGAAGACTGGAGTTGGCCACCCCAGTTGTAAGCTCTTCGGGGCAGAGATTTATTGGGTCTGTAATTTATACTATGCATACTGCTGCATAAGCATAACATAAATAAATAGTACAACTCAGTATATGTTAGCAGCATTGAGTATCATGCACAATACAGGCATACCCCGCATTAACGTACGCAATGGGACCGGAGCATGTATGTAAAGCGAAAATGTACTTAAAGTGAAGCACTCCCTTTTTTCCCACTTATCGATGCATGTACTGTACTGCAATCGTCATATACGTGAATAACTGATGTAAATAATGCATTTGTAACAGGGTCTATAGTCTCCCCGCTTGCGCACAGCTTCGGTACAGGTAGGGAGCCGGTATTGCTGTTCAGGACGTGCTGACAGGCGCATGCGTGAGCTGCCGTTTGCCTATTGGGCAATATGTCCTTACTCGCGAGTGTACTTAAAGTGAGTGTACTTAAAGTGGGGTATGCCTGTACTTACAACAGTAGATTAGAGGAAAACCATTAAATGCTTTGAGTAGATGTTACGGTATTTCACAGGAATGTCCACTGTGCAAAACCAAAAATGTATTATAATATGCTTTTTAGCAACAATAAAGTTTCAATGGTGAACATAGGCAGTGATTCCCAGAAACTTATCTGGAGAACGTCCCAATACAAGGCAATAGAAAATGTGCAAGCTTCTTATTAAAATTTCCCTCATAGGATATTCTATATAGAACCTATATGTAGATTCTGCCTCTGTATTCGGTATTGAAACGTTTGAGAGATAGAGGCAACGTATGACATGCTGCATCCTCCCAAACAGTGACTGTGATCTGGTTAGTTTGGGTTCATGCTTTCATTGCTTTACAGTATATGACTTTATCTGCATATGCACCATACTGGTAAAGTGAAAACGGTTTTGGCCAAAGACATATTGAGTCTGTAATCCAACCATGGAAACCACTGCTCACTACCAGTACTAAGGAAATACTTCTCATCGTAGTTACATTCCTTGGCAGCTGCAACAATTTAAATTCTATATTTTAAACCAATGTTAACTAACCATTGTGGACCAAACTCCATGCTTTGTGACACCCCTATAACATCCACACCCCCAAGCAGGACCAGTTGTGTGGCTGGACCAAACTCCCCATTCAGTCCCACAAGGAGTAGCCACTTCTATCTTTTGTTTCAACTGTGCCCCTCCCTCACTCTAGATTGTACGCCCTCCGTCCTTTTTGCATTAGTTTGCCTGTGTTTTTTTTGGTATGGCATTCTGTTTCCCTTGCATAGTGCTGCAGAATACGATGGCGCTTCATGAACAAACAAGAATATAAAAATGTATCTCCCATCACTGCAGATTGACACAGACATTTGAATGATGCTGTGGCCGGAACGTTTTTATTCGTCTCTCTCTCCATAGACTTAATGTGCTGTTCTGCCCCGTCATTCCCACTCCAGTTGCAAAGACTTGCTTCAGGCTTACAGTAATTTCTAGCAGGAGCAGCAAGCAAACACAAAGGGCATTATTGGGTGAAAAGACTCTTTTATAGAGTTCTGATTTTGAACAGAACAGCATGTTTCAATTACCAGAGTCATAACCCCCTACTATGTCAGCTTGTTTAATGAAAGAAGGACTTCTTAAATCTCAATGTACCATGACTGCATTGTCACTTTAATAGGCAAATCTATAAAAACCACAAAAGCTGCTTTTGCTACTGACTATCTGGCCTGTTTTCTTTACTGCATTAACATTGCAGACCCTAGACCTAATGTGCCCAGTAGCGTCTAGCAATGAATTATGATTTTAATCTTAAGAAACACTAGGGGTTTGCCTTCGAAAGCCTAGGATGTATTTTCAGTGCATTTGACCCGGGTTTGACATTCCCGTCTCACTGGCTCATCAAAAGGTTGCAGAGTACCCCGGTTTCTGTTTAGTTTTGGAGCAAAAGGTCAAGTGCCACTCTCCAATAATTATTGATCCCACTGCACGATACACAGCAGCTGCCTCATTAGCCACAAATGCCTGGAGATATGGTTTCCGCGCAACCCCATATTCTGAGCACATTATATAAGTTATGGTGGGTAAAAAAAAAAAAAAAAGTGACAAAAATCCACCACCGTACAGCAAATACAAAATATTACTTGTGAGCACATTCACATGTCTCAGACAGGTCTGCAACCCTGCCTCTCCCAATGATCTCTGAGGCGGAGTCCATGGTCAGCGCCGTGCTGACGCTTGTCAGCGAGCCCCTGCAGCCGCAATGAGAGCGGCTTTCGCAGGGGCTCACGCACGCTTCCGCAGGCGTGCAGAGGCGTAGCCCTTAATTTTTTTTACTTTTGGCGATCACGGGAGCACAGCGTCGGTCACGTGAGCGGTTCGCCCAATGAGGGCGAACCAGCTCCGCGATGTCACTGGCCCGCCCCCGACATCCCCGGACTAAGGCTAGGGAAAGCACCCGCTTTCACTCAGCCTCAGCGCGCCTCCGCACGGCTGGAGTCACCATGGACTCAGCCTTAGCATACAGTGCTTCCACTGCAGCCAGGGATTCTGGGTAACGGCATGCAAATGAGCACACAGTGTCACCTTAAGGACATGCCTGCCGTATTAGGCCAGGTCCATAGTAGGCGCGCGTGACGTCTCAAGCGTGCCTGTTCTTCAAATGATGTTTGGCCTGCAGGTTTTGCTCTACGGGGGGCTTGTCCGTGATGTCACGCGAGAGTCTTCCCTCATTGGCTGAACCGCTCACGTGATCCGGCTATCGCGCCGTAAAAACAAACGTGTCTCGTGAAGGTTCTGCAGCGCCATTTCTCGTGTGCATGCATACACACTATGGCCATGCACATTGACATAATGCATTTGTTTTCGGCTCGAGCTACGCCGCTCGCGCCGGTCGCCCCTACTATGTCCGCAGCCTGACACAGCTTTTCAGCACAGCCAAACAGAAACATAGTATTACAGTGTACGAAGCATTTAAAGCATAATTGCCCGACACTGTGACCCTGTATCAAAGCAGCATTCTACCCAGAAGCCTCTGAGGATTTTAGTCATATGTTGGTATAGAAAACGGACACAAATCTGGAAGAACCAAGTGTTAAAAATCCTGATTTTCTTTATCTCTAGCTTCTGCGGTTACCATAGTAACTGCACTGGGCTCTGAGGAGAGCTTTATTTTAATACCACGGATACTTAGTATTTCAAAGGCTTGTATCTCCTGAACGACGCAGCCAATGTAAAAAAACAAAAAAACAAACAAAAAAACATCTGTTTCCAACAGTGTTAGGCCTCGGCCATGTTTGCTGCTTGCTTGCGGAAGCGTGCTGACGCGCGCTCCCGCTCAGCACTGAGCCCCTACAGCCGCAATTAGAGCGGCTTTAGTAGGGGTTCACCTGCGCTTCCGCGCGCTTGCGGAAGCGCAGGTCTTAGGAGAATTTAAAATTCCCCCGCTTGCCGGCACGACAGGCCGGTCACGTGAGCGGTTTGCCCAATGAGGGCGAACCAGCTCCGTGACGTCACTGGCCCGCCCCCGGCCAGTGACGCGCCCGCCCCCTGACGGCGCGTGTGGTAAGCAACCGCAAGACCAGGGAAAGCACCCGCTGCTTTCCTTGAGCCTCAGCGCGCAAGCAGGGAGCCTGGCCGAGGCCTTAGAAAGCACAAGAAGAGATCTCCTAAAGTACATAAATGAATAAAAAAAAAAAATGGTGATCAATGCCAACTGCCGCTTTAAAACAAGAAAATGCACACACTTCTACTGCCCTCTTTCTTCATTCGTGAAATCCCTATTCTACCAGTGCTTTCTATATTTAAGAAAGTGTACAATATAGTAGTAATGAGCGCCAGACTTAAAGATGTCCGCTTTCCAGTTCAAGATTGAGAAATGAAAGCTGCGATTGGGGCCGACACATGACACAGGTGGGTCTACGGGCCCTAATAATTTGATATCATTCAACGCTGTTGCAGTTTTGAATAAAGGCCCCTAATGTATAGTCTGTTCATTCACTGTCAGCCGTTATTATAAAATCACAGATGTTTAATAGTCGATAAATAAATCTCAGACATACTGATACTGTGAATCTCTCTGTTCATCTTGGCTCTAATATTCCTTTAGGTAAAAATCAGGAAATGTAGTGATTTTTGGGGGCACTATTTACACGCTGGCACTCACGTGAGCCAGCAAGGAAGCATAAAAACAGAAGAATTCTTTTAAAGCAGCAAAAATGTAAAATCTTATATGGGTGTTTTTTGTTTTTTTTTTAAATAATAATAAAATCAGTTTTGTAGTATTAGATTAGTGACTATTTGTTTTTTTTAAAATTCAACTCGCAATGCCAGTTTAATGAGTTTGAAAGCATCTTTTGATTTCTAAAGCTGGATTTAGCCCCCCCCCCCCCCCAGCAGCGCAAGGTATTTCCAACACTTTCCTGTTTGTGATAATTTGTTGCCAATTTGTTGCCAATGTTCCCAGCAGTTTGAGCTGCAAACGTTAACAATAGATAATGTTACCGTAGTAATATAAGGATACATTGTAGTGGCTTAGTTACACTGACTGAAGGATTGATTGAAACTGAAAAGGTGGTCATTATGTTTGGCACACAATCAGGATTTTTACAGATTTATAACAGGAGCATCAAACGATTGCCAGCTTAGGTAAGAATGTAGAACTATATATTATCACGGGCTTTACATATAAAAACAAGCGGAAGAGGGGGGGGGGGGGGTAGTATTGATGCGTTGGGCAGATCTGATCATGCAAAGGGCAGAAGACCAAGAAAGCCACAATTCAACTTTTGCACTATAATCAAATGGTAGGATATACAAAAGCAAGAGCAGTAATTATGGCTAGAAAATGCCTTCCTGCAGTAGTAATTATTCCGGCAAGAAGCTATATTCTTTCCGGAATTAAAGACTAAAAACATCCCATCACTGCAAAACTAGCCTGATGTAGCTGTAATAGTGCAATTATTTGTTCCAGTTTCCGCTTAAGTTTTGCACTGTTTTCCCTAGTAAAGTTTTAGTGCCTGTGAATGATACCAAGATTAGCACATTGGAAAGTAAAGCTCTTGAAAAGGTCTGTGGAGCAGGTAAAAGCAGTATAAGACTTCCGGGACCACCAAGCTAATGTACCTCACATTCCTGCACGGTGGAAGACCACCCCAATGGAAAGTCATTAATTCCCGCTAGAAATAAAGTAATCTGACTACTTAATGTAAAGCAGGAGTAATAGCCAAAAATATCTGTAAAACTGGTGTGCGGCGATAGTGCCGTTTTATAAATTTGTGATTTTGTTCTGTTTCCACCAATTATTTGCGATTTTCTTCATTAAATGACAGTAGGGTGTCTGAGACCAATGGCTTTCTGGACATCAGGTGAATTAGGCTGTCCACTTTCTTGCAGCCATACACTTGTGGAACCGCTTCCCCTTGGGATTACTATGGCCTTAAGGTGTTAACTGGGTGGGCTCACAGAGAATAAAGCCCCTTTCCCTGATCACATGGTGCTAGGGTGACTCAGCAGACATTAAGCCCCACCCATTTTCTGCCTGGAGACAGTGACATCAGACTGGGCTATAAATAGAAAAGGGAAAAGTTCAGTAAACCAGGTTCCAGGGAGGAGTGACAGTTGGAGAAGCCTCACAGTTAAGTAATGTAAATAGGTTCCCAGTAAGGGGATATGTACATAAATATATTGTTGTTTTGTAGTCAGGGAAGTGCCCCACTGAAGTAAGGTCCATGGCTATGATAGAATTGAAGATTACATGCTTCCATGGGGGAAACCTGTGTCATTAGGGGTTAGCCCAACTGTAGCCCTGGGAATCAGATGGATCAACATTTATAAGAAACCCACAATAAATAACCTGCATAAGGATCCCAAGGGAGTGAGGTGTAGTCAATGGCTAAATAGACACCCCCTGCCACTTCAGCATCAGAGTGCTACAGGTGAGGTATGCAGGACAGAGTGCAGAGATGATGATCCCCCAGATACAGTGAGCAAGCGTAGCCCAAGCTGGGACCCTGGAGGTATATAGAGATACATGGATCCAAAGAGAGAGTCACTAAAGACTGTAACAGTGAGACACCAACCCCAATTAAAGGGAAAGCGTCTCCCTAGGAATACATGTACTGTATGTATCTGGGCACGATATTACAGACTGTTAATACATGATAAAAGGACAAAAAGAACACAGCGCAAAACGCTCCTAGTCAAATAAAATTTCAGTAAATTAAAAATTATTAATGGGCGAGTATTCTGTGTACATCAATATAGATCAAATTAGGCATCACATGATACAAGACATGTGTTACCAAACACCGAGATGATAGCTGGTCACGAACGAAGTCGCCGTCGATACGTTTCATACAGCCTGTAGGTTGGCCTCTCTCACAAAGGCACCATCAATCCTCCTGGTCATCAGCGTCTCGTCCGGTAAAACATCCAAAGATTCTGGCGTACGGCAACACTCCCACACGGTGTCCCGAATTTCCGGCACGGAGAAGTTTCGAATCGATCCGCTTTGGCAGAGAGCTCCCTCCTATCACCACAAATCTCAAAGTATCGTCAAAGTCCACAGCAATTAGCCTGCAGAGGTGAGGTAAGGGAGGGGAAGGCAATGTTGCTATAGTACGCTGAATGAGGCTCAGAGTGTATACTGACACATCAGAGAGTTGCAGCGTGTGACGTCACTTCGGCGCGATGTATAAAAGATTGTCCGTGGTAACAAAATATCAAATATAGCAACAAGTAGCACAATGCCAAGGTATGTGTGTGTTCTGTATGTATTTGGAGGGGGGGGTTGTATGTATTTGGGGGGTGGGGTTTTTTTTGTATGTATTTGGGGGGTGGGTTTTTTTTAAATGTATTTGGGAGTGGTATGTATTTATGGGTGGGGGGATTTTTTTTAAAAATATTTGGGGGCTGAGGAGAAGGGGAGATTATTATTGTGGGGGGGGGGGGGGTTGTGTGGGGGTGTGGGGGGGGGAGGGAATGAGTGTGAGGAGGGGTGTGACAATAGGAGTAGCCTGGCTGCATAATAAAGGTGAAGCCTGGCTCGGTGTCCCTGGAAACCGTGTGTAAAGAGCTATAAGTGTCAGCTCTTGGGCTCAGTGATGTATATTAATGTGTTCCCCTGTAACCATGTTCCCATTAAAATGTCCCCTGTAGGGTTATAAGCTAGGGATGCCATGTGTGGTTAGGGTCCCTCATAGGAAATAGCTGTAGGATCGGGACTTTGGGAACAGGGGTTGAAGGGTGGATGTTGGGGGGCAAATAGGGTTAAAAACTGTAAGGGGTTGCTGACCAGTTATACCAGGAGTACTGATATTTTACCCACAAATAGTGTATGATTTGCGGATACTCGTCTGTACATAAAGACAGTGTGTTATGGAGGGTTAATGTAAGTCTATGGGATATCAATGGGACGGATGGGCAAGGTGTCAGGATAACAGGCAGTCGGGGAAGGGCGGATGGAACATGTCTGCGGATGGGCTCTCAGCGGGTGAATTGTAGTAGAGTTGTAGTAGCTAGAAACTGTGGAGCCTGCCCAGCCGGCGGCAATGGGCTGGCCAGGGAAAGCCGTTGCCAAGACGGCGCTTGTAGGCGCGATTTCCATTGGCCAGTTAATATTTCCCGCTTTGCCGTCATCCTGAACCTAAACACGCTCCCTCCTTTGATGGGGGCTCGCCAGGCGTTACCCAGGCTCGCGATTGGTGGTTCGGGACAAACCCCCTCTCTGATTCGTCGCCAGTCTGCCTTCCATGTTAGACATAGTCCAGTGGGGTCTATGTAAGGAGACTAGCTGATCAGAGAACCAGAGCATCCTTGGGCTTGAGCCAGTGAAGCGATGGCGGGCTTTTTGAAAGTGCTCTGCTCCGAATAGCAGAGCGCTCGGCACGGAGTTGCCAGAGAAAAGTCTGGCCGAGCTGAGGCAAAGTCCCGTATTTCGCGGCCAAGTTCTGAGAAGAGAACGCGGTATGGAGAGCACAGCGGTTCTCCCGAAGAGAGTCCCGGGTGTTCCTGGATGTGCAGAGGACTGGGTAAGCCTTCCTGAAGTGGGCGCCCTGCACCTAGTTGAGGCTAGTGGCTCATCGCAGACCCCCAGTTCGTATGTATTAATTGTACTTTGTGCAATTTATGTATGTCTGCGGACTTGCCCGAATAAACGCAATTTATTCAATAATGTTGTCCTGCCTAGTGCATTGATCCCAGTAGGTATAAAAAAAGGTGTTAAAAGTGCTGGTCTCCCGTGACAAGGGAAATTAAGGGAGCGGGATTGAGATGGGGGTAATCAATGGAGGGGGTAGGGGAGAGTGAGAGGGGGTGTTAGAAAGGGAGTGAGGAAGAGCGAGGGGTGAGCGGGAGCGAGAGAGTGAGGGGGTAAGTGTGAGATGGAGGAGAGAAATACAGAAGAGGGGGGGGGGGGGGAATGTGCGAAAGGTACTCTAGTCCTGGGCCCCGGGATATCTGTCGGGGGCCCTGAATGCAGCGATTTGTAAACATGGCTTTTCTGCCTCTATAGTAAAGTCCTCAGATTTTCCCCTTCCCAAACAGTAAAAATGGGCGAATATGGAAAGTGTATTTTAATTACAGTATATAGGCATACTGTCGCAGCCCCTATATCTTATGTATAGAGCAGTAAAATGTCATTAAACCAACGGCTTAACTTTGTAAAGGTGAAGTCCCTATTTCACATAGGACGATGATGTTCCGGCTTTCTCCTGGAAGCTGGAGCTGGGCTGACCCTAAGCTATATTGTTCTCCCGGATAAGTATTCCTATCCAAGAATCTAAGATCTGAGATCCCCCAGATAAAAGAAAGTTTAAAAACAAAAAAGGAAAACAAAAGCTTGAGCAGTGTAGAGTGATGTTTTATTACCGCCTCTCACTCCCGCCTACAAGACGTCTCCCGTGCTGCCCCCTCTCTGTGGAATTCCCTACCATGCACTATCAGACATACAAAAATGCGAGAATGCCGGGGTCTGCCACTGATCGATCGCGAGAGCAAGTCTGTGTCCTGCTGCCGGCGCGAGCCTCTCTGTCCTGCCTCTCCCCCGTTGGGCCTCTGTGTCCTGTCGGTCCGTGCCAGAAGTCGGGTCGAACTTCTGCATCCCTCCGTGGGACCAGCGTTGCATCGGAGGCCTCTCCCCCAAAGTGTATGTTGGTGTATATTGTGTGTACTGTATGTGTGTTGTGGGCTTATTATGTGTATGTGCATGGGGGGGGGGGGGGTATTGTGTGTGCGCACACATGTGGGGAGGTTTTGTGGGGGGTGGGGTTGTGGGGAGAGTGTGTAAGGGGGTATTGTGTGTGTGGGGGTATTGTGTGTGAGGGGGTATTGTGTGTGAGGGGGTATTGTTTTAGTAGCTCGGGATCATTTTTATTGATCAGAAGTATCTCTCCTTACAGAAAAGTTTGGAGACCGCTGCCCTAAAGACTCACCTTTTTAAAGGAAAACTATCTGGCATACCCCTAACATCCACCCACCAGCCCTATTGGGTGTGCAGCTGGACCAAACTCCATGCCCCCCTAACATCCACAACCCGTAAACCTCAATGGATCCAGCTGTGCAGCTGGACGATACCCCAACCTGAGGTATACTCCACCCCACAGCGATCAGCCACTTTACCTTTTGTTTCAACATTGTCCCTCATTCCCTCTAGAGTGCAAGCTCTCAGGATCAGGTTCCTCATTACCTTCTGTATCTGTGTGCGTTTATCTGTCCATATTTGTAGTTCATTCAATTGATGCCACTCTGTACCCCTTTGTACCCCCCCTCACGGAAGATCTGGCCACTACCTGGGTGTGTTCCCTGGTGCTGTGAGCTCACCGGTGTGGTACAGAAGGCCTGAGTCCTCTGCTGGTGTAATTTGGAGGCAGCAACAGGGCTGGCTTTCTCTTAGTTCCCCTGTGCAGTGCCTCCATCCCATCAGGATCCTGCAGGATGGTCCTCACGGGCAATCCTTCTCTCCAATAACTACACATCATTAGTGGGTTCAACTGTAGCTTTATTGCATGACAGCATGGTTATCCTCCAGCCCTGGAGCAGACCCCTGGGGCTTGAGGCCCCTAGAGACCCTCCTAATCTCCTTAACCCTCTTCCAGGGAGAAGGGTAGCACACGGTCTCAACACCACACAATTTGGTAGAGTGTCAGCTTTTATACCTGGGGGGGAAGGGCTTGTAACCCCGCCCCATAACAGGGCAGGTCTAGATAAGGACAGGCCTCACACCATATACATGTGACCCAGTCAGTACCCTCTCCAGGTATTAGACTCACTGCCGGGCTTAGGCCTGCCCCTGGATAAGCAACATTGTACCCATCCAGGCTGCAACCGCAGGCTAGTTTAACCCCAACACTGCCTGTTCCTATCAGGACTTATAGTGTTGAGGCCAGCAGAAGGCTATAGCCAGGGGCAAGCACTTGGCTACACAAGCATAATAATAAAATAAATTACACATACAAACAATCCTCATGTTGCAGTGTGCTCAAGGATATGGGAGGTGCATTTGCCATCACTACTGACTTTAACCTGTGCGGCTAACATCACTTTCTGTGAATGACGAGCATAAAAACACTGTAGGTTCTAACAGTTTACAGGGACCGTGGGAAAAAGCAGGTTGCCCTCGGTATTCACACAGCTCAGTGTAATGTAAACACCTCTCCTGCTGATCTTCCCGATTGTTCCCATTGATACTGTGCCCCAGAGAAGGGTACAGGATTGTTAGAGACATGCATAACTTTGCAGGCAGCCACACTCAATTCATCTCCCAGACCCAGCCATTCATATACTTCTCCATAGTCACGTCAACCCATTCAGTGCTGAAACGCTCTGCCCTGTGAGCACCGCAAAAAGGTTAAAAGCATCCATATCACAGAAGAAAATGCAATATTTATATAACATTGCACCCACCACGGCATCTGACATTATTCCTAGTGAATGATAAAAGTGTTCTGTTTCGTTCTTCACTCCTGGCTTCCTCCCCCTCTTCCACTTTACTTCCTGTGCCCTTGACGATATAATCACACAAATTACCGATTTGGTTCAAGAATAATACAAAGGTTATATTTTCAGTACTGAGAAAAAAATTGTGACTAGGGAAAATAATCCCACATGTAAACACAGGTCAGTTCAAATGTTTCCTTTATAAACTGCCTTCAGTTTTGGCTTTTTCATAATGCTCACATACTGCAATTTGTAATTATCTAGTAGTTTCCATTTGATAAATATTTTGGGGAGGGGGGGTGGGGTGTAGCCATCTTTAATGTCCAGTGTCTATGCACAGTCACTGTAGTATTAGCAGTGCCACTTGTCCATTCAATAGGCTTGGGCCCTTTATGAAAGTTGTATCAAACAATATAGATTTGTATTATATATTTTTATTATACCGAATAATTTTTTTTACTATTATGTATTATTATAGCTTTTGCAAGGTTTCCTGCTAAACCTAAAAGGATGCCAGATATGTTAACCATGAGAATGGTAAAAGGTTGTTAAAAGTCTAAATATATCATTGGATAGATCTGCAGGCACCTCTGTTGTTACTGATCCGGAAAGTATTTTACATTGAGACCACTACTTTGTTCATATTGGGTTGGACACAGAGTTTGGATCGTACTTGGTCCAATACTTCCTTGTTTTTTTTAAGCTAAGGAATTGTCACTAGCTTTTATTGAACTGGGAACAAATTTCCCTCAAGATTTGCAGATGAAAAACTAACTGAAAAAAAAAAATACAAACTGAGAAATCGAAAGAAGTCGCTGAGAAAAACATCAATTGCTTCTGACAGCTTCTCCGGTCTCCGAGACCTGAAGCCGTTTCTCATTACCGTCACGGAACGGCTCGGATCCATTTCAGGCCACAACAAATAATATTTTTTGTTTATAGACGGACAAAAGCCTTTAAAAAGCCGTCGAGTCAAAATGTTCAAAAGTTCAACATTTTCACCAACAGAGGGGGGGGGGGGGGGAAACAAAACCTATTTGAACTGAAGGGTAATATAAAGAAAAATAAACACTGGCAGTCGTCTCATTCAGGAGAGGTTAATTCCAGCAACACATTGCATGCAGCTGTCCCGAGAAAAGGAAAATAAATAATGCTAAATCAAATGGAAAGAGGAACTAGACTCTCTAATCACATCGATGAGTATGCAATCTCAAATCAATTCGTTCAACAACTTGCTGACATTCACATTTGGTTTACGCAAGGACTTCCCAAAGGTAGAAGTGTTTTATTAGTAACACATTGTCGCTACACAGATTTAGGAGGCCCATTGGTATAGTCCCATAACTGAGTATGTTTTACGAGTCGGCGTCCTTCCAATGAATTAGGCGCGATCCATTTAGCTATGAGGCTTCGCTTCTGTGCTGGGTTAACAAAAATCCATACAAACAGATTCATGGTTATTAACAGTGGAAATTCATTTGATAAATACTGGTTAAACGTATGCATTATATAAGTTATGGTGAGTGAAAAAGTAACAAAAACCACCCACCATACAGTAAATACAAATATCACTTGTGAGCACATTCACACGTCTCAGACAGGTCTGCTTTTGACAATTATCCCTTGGCATATAATGCTTTCACTGCAGCCAGGGATTCTGGGTAATGACATGCAAATGAGTACAGTGTCACCTTTTACTTCATGTCCATTTTAACATGGATCCCCTATATGCTTACGCCTGACGCATTCCACAGCTTTTCAGCACAGTCTGGGTTACAGAAGTGCAGAGCCAGTAACCCTACTGTGCACTCATTTGCATGTAATTTCCCAGAATCCCTGGCTGCAGTGCAAGAACTGTATGCCAAGAGATAATGGTGAAATACATGGTTGCAGACCTGTCTGTGACGTGTGCTCACACGTGATATTTTTATTTGGTTAAAACTACAAATTACGCTTGTAACGGGGCTCATTTTTACAGCGCTGCCAATACACACTTCAGCTGCATTTCCCAGACAGATCTTCGGCGTTGTGTTAGAAAGCCAAAGAAGGTAAAACGATGAATATTTCTTCAGGAGATTGGTAGTGGGACACTATTAAAATGTAGTATTCAGCCATTACCCATGAACCCCCACCCAGCAGGAGATGCATTCCTGGGGCACGTGCCGGGCCCAGGGATTTAGATGATAAATCATTTTAGTGATCATAGTCGGCATCATCAAAGTCTCATACAATTCTGAAGGCATCCTAGAAAGTAACACTACCGCGTGTGAGCACATTCCCACGTCTCAGCCAGGTCTGCATCCCCGCCTCTCCGTATTATCTCCTGGCATACAAGAGCTTCCACTGCAGCAAGGGATTCTGGGAAATGACATGCAAATGAGCACTCGGTGTGTATCACTTTTTGCCCATTTCAATCTTAATTTAACATTTTAGTTTTAAAGATCCCTATAATCTTATGAACAAGGCACAATCGAGTGAGTGTGTGTGGGTGTGGTGCTTAATAGGTGAAAAAAGCACCCAGAGAAGGTACAGACGGTTGTTGGATTAAAGGAAGGCTTGAAATCCAGTTTGCAGCGGAGCACAGCTGAAGAATGGGGCCAGCACCAGCAGTGGAGGGTTAAAAATATATTTATTTAAAGCATAGTTTGACACGGAGGGGAGACAAAAACGGTTTGTTTTGTCTCCCCTCCGTGTCAAACTATGCTTTAAATAAATATATTTTTAACCCTCCAACTGCTGGTGCTGGCCCCATTCTTCAGCTGTGCTCCGCTGCAAATCTCTGGATTTCAAGCCTTCCTGTATCTATTCTGCGTGATGCACGCACCTATGGAGTAAACAACACATTCAGTGAGTATTGTCAATTCCCTACACATGGATTCAAGGGGACTTACAGACCGATGCAGTGCAGCAGGTAAGAGTTTCTATTGTCTTGTGAGGTGCCAATAGGCATTAAACAGTCCCTCACCATAAGACATCATTATTGACTATACTCCTGCAAATGCACTGGGTCCAATACTACCACTATTGCAACAATAATCTCCATACCCTGATTATCAACTTATACCACATTGCTGTATCTCATTCGCTGGAGCGCCGCTTCTTGGGATTTATCCCACCTTTCTTCTTCGGTTGTTGGATTAAAGACCAAACTGCAATCACAGTTTTCCCTCAAAAAAACAAGTGAGAAAAAAAACATAGCATAACATCGTTTATTATAAAAAAAACAGATCTGGGAGGGATAAAGTATCAAACTCGCATGCTTCCAGCGCAATAAGTGTTAGGCCTCGACTATAGCGCACGCTCGCCTGCAGCAGGAGATATTTCCTGTCCTGCAGGCAGAGGCGACAGGGAGGCGTGTCGGGGGGAAGGGGGGCGCGGGCTCGGCTCATTGGGCGACCCGGCCGTCGTGTGGGAAATACAAACTTGTTTGTAGCGCCGATCTCCCCGTAGCACGTGCCCACCATGCACCAATACATTGTTGTCCCAGTGTTTGTTTCGGCGCAAGCTACGTAGCTCGTGCCGTCTCCTGCACTATGGACGTAGCATTAGGGTACACTTAAATTTCTCTGGATAGTCTGTACAGCTCCAATGGATGAACGTTTCTCTCCGGAGATTTATTCATTATCATCATCTATGTATTGGTTATTTTATTTGTGCTTCTTATTTGTCCATTAACCCTATAATCTTATGCATGGCGTAATACACAGCAAGCCTAAAATATCTGGTCCAGACTAAAAGCGATTTTGTCCTATACACTATGTAGCCGGCCTAGCCAGGTTGTATTGATAGCAAGTCGTATTCGATCATTTTATCTTATTAGAAGTATCTTTTGTTTCAACAACATTGCTAAGAAGTAGTTTTTTTTTTTTTAAGAAATCAATCCCTCCCGTCCAGTTTTAAATTTAAACCTCCCTCTTCCCCCCCCCCCCCCCCCACCCCAACAAAAATGGGATTAGAAAAGAATGACCATAATTGTTACTTGCAAACAGAAGCTACAGTAACATGCTTCAGGTATGACACTTTGAATTTGCATTGGTTGCCTACTTCGTCATGAATGGTTAACTAGATCACTCATACGGTGATAAAGCAGAATCTGACGTGTGTGTTACATATAGTGTGCTGGCAAACTATATTTCCTTGACACATTGTTAATGTTTGCACCAAACTTTAAAGGTAAGAAGAAGGGAAAAAAAAAAACACACACACTATATTTATTTGATAATTTCCATCTGAGGCTTAAAAAAAAACAATTTAAAAATAAATAAATATAAGAATGAGCATATTTAAACACAACCAGTGTAAGTAAAACGGTTTGCACATACTTTTATGGAGATAATTAATCTGAATTCATTAATTTCACTTAAATCATACATTCTGGGGTTGTTTGCTGTATTACAGCAAAAATACATATTTGTTCTATTCTGCCCGAGGAAAATATACTACACTAGCAATTATGAATTTGTATATTTTTGCACAATAGTTGAGTTTAGCCATAGAGCGCGAATACTGCAAATGTGTCACAAAC
Source organism: Ascaphus truei (assembly GCA_036426205.1). Classification (NCBI taxonomy): domain Eukaryota; kingdom Metazoa; phylum Chordata; class Amphibia; order Anura; family Ascaphidae; genus Ascaphus; species Ascaphus truei. The sequence goes on along the minus strand of CM071571.1, from coordinate 8,808,454 downwards.
TGCATCATTTTGCATCTCTAGACACTCCTCTTTTCAGGTTTGGTACCAATAATACCACAAAGTAGATACTGTATATCAAAAATGGATAGAGTTACAATAAAATACACAAAGATGTTATTTTTCAGATTGCTGAGAAGAACCACACGGAGTGTGGAGCAGGGGAACCTGGTACAATTCCCAGTGTCGGCTCCTTGTGACCTTGGGCAAGTCACTTTATCTCCCTGTGCCTCAGGCACCAAAAACAGATTGTAAGCTCATCTGGGCAGGGACCTGTGCCTGTAACATTCTTATGTGCAGCGTACCGTGCGCTGTACTGTAATACTGAAGAGTCCCATTGGGAGAAAAGCGCTATATGAAATAAAAATTATTATTACCATCAATAATTAAACCACCTCAGAAATCATACAGGTCGGCAATGAAGACTACATGCAGCACGCAAAGAATCCTGCACAATTTGATGCTACAAAATGCATGGTCTTAAAGCGTAGAGCTTTACTGCAGAACAAACCACCAGGACTGCCAAAGTGTCAGGGCAGCAGCGCTTCTCAGATCACCCCCCCTGCCTACAGCACCTATATCCACAGGGAGGGTGGACAGGACAACCCTGTATATTCCAGCCCCATTTAAAGATTTATCCATCTTTTTATAAACGTGCCGCCTATACCCATTTCTTTTGCATAGAATCACACCCTATACTCATAATTTTACACATATAGATGAAAAAAATTAAAAACTAAAAACTTGTCGTCTGCAAAACGCTAGGAATACACATGTACGTGCGTTTGTTTTTGCAAGAAATGTAGCTTAGTCGCTCCTGTCAAAAAGCAATAAAAAAGGATCTAGAAAAACATTTGTGGGCTGCAAAGAGCTATTCTGGAGGGTGAAAAAGCAAAGAAGTTCTAGACATGCAACAGTCAGGTAACTTCTGTCAGAACCGCCGAAAACGGTCAAGCAAAATTGACAAATAAGTGGTGGAAACTTTCTGTTGCAGGTAATCCCCCAAACACAAAATCCCCCGGCCGAATACGCAAACTGGAAACTACATTTGCTTTTTGAGTACTTAAGACAGGGGTTCTCAACTCCAGTCCTTAAGCCCCCCTACCCCCTTCCCCCCCAAACAGGTCAGGTTTGCAGGATATCCATGCTTCAGTAAGGTGGCTCAGTGAGACACCTATGCTGAAGCTAGGATATCGTGCACACTTGACCTGTCGGGGGAGGGGGTCTTGAGGACTGGAGTTGAGAACCCGACTCGACCATTGTTCCTTCCTATGGATTTCACCTCTACATTATCCAGCAGGAGCCTACTCATTTCATTATTGGCCCTACTTTATTCTGTAAAAGTGTACTTGTGTTGACAGTAAAATATACGGTTTATGTTACCATTGTAACATTACGTTGTGTGTTATACATTAGTGTTACATAAGTGGAACCCGATAGTGCTCTGGTGTCGAACCCGTGTTATTTTCAGTTTCTGGGACACAGAGGTCACGAGATATTTACCGTTTTCCATATGCCAGTGCACTTCCTGGAGAATCTAACATGGCCGCCGCTGCCAACGAGTAGCAACATCCTTGGTTGGCGCCAGGGTTGCCACCTCTCCAGGTTTGGCCCGGAGACTCCACTTACCTCCAGGCTATGAGTTTAGCCTGTCAATCTCCGGGTGGCGGCACGGTGCGGCGGCATCGTCTCCGGCATCGTCTCCAGCATCTCCCCCTCCAAGTCCAGTCAACATGGCCGAACGGTGTCAAATGATGTCGCGTTGCCATGACAACGGGACGCTACGTGACATCGCGATTCTACGCCGCATCACGTTGCCATGGCAGCCATGCTTACTGGACTTGGAGGGGGAAGATACTGGAGGATGCCGGGAGATGCCGCGGTACCAGGTAAGAGAATTTTTTTCTCCGTATTTTTCTCTGGGTTGGCGTTCAGTAGAACCCTGGCTGTGGTTTCCTATTGGGCCGCAGGTCCTGTGACATTTGGTAACCATACTGTCGTGTTTTCCACCAATAAATCTCGAGAACCCGGGGCTGAAAATAACAGGGTTCCCCATCTGGTTCCAATTATAAGGTATAATGTATAAGGTATAAATATATATATATTTTTTTTATTTTATTATTATTTTCATATAGACGCGGGATTGATGCATTAATAAGGTAAGAAAACCTTCAGTTTGGGCATATTATTCTCCGTTTCTGAAATAAACTCATCGCGACTTCTTAGATTCTGACTTGAAGCAAAACATAGCTTCCCTTCTAGAGTCGCGACTAATAACTGTACAATACTAATAACTTTATTTCATATACAGTGGCGCTTTTCTCCCAATGAGACTCAAAGCGCGTCACAATTACAGTATAGCACACAGCAGAGGAATTTCACAGTCCCTGCCCAGATGAGCGCATAATCTATGCTTTTGGTGCCTGAGGCACAGGAAGATAAAGTGACTTGCCCAAGGTCACAAGAAGCCGACACCGGGGATTCAAACTCAGAGTCAGAGTCTTTACTCACCGAGCCTACCTCTCCTCTTCTAAGATACAACCAATAAGCCCTAGATTGTTTTGCATGTAACTTTTTAATGAGCAGTATTACAGGTCCACATGGGTGTAGTTTCTAGACCTCGGATGTATCCTCCCAGGGATTCGTGATGTTTGGAAAGCTCCCACAAACCAAATGTGCATCATGATATCCATTACAAAGTGTCCAAACCAGAGAGTCGGATTTTGCCTGCAACATATTCACGACCGATAAATCACATCGGTTTAACTTACCTAGACAGTTATGTCCATCATGTGCCAGCATGAACCCATCGTAGCACGTACATCTATAGTTGCCTGGAATATTGATACATTCATGAACACAGCCGCCATTGTAGTCATTGTCACATTCATCAATATCTGTAACAAAGAATGAAGAATAAAAACATAAAATCAGCAGCTGCCAGAAATGATATCCATGTACAGTAAACTCTGCATATAACAGCATTGATGAACAACTTGCATATGGAACAGAAATAAACAATTAATGTAAAACTGTCCTTCATAAAAAAAAAACATATTCACAACATTGTCCTCGCGCATCGAAAAGTTCCTGCTTACACCTTTATCTAATATCCTAACTATTTTCATTTTACCCACAATGCTTAGTGTAGTTCTTCGTTTCTCCCCAGTCTTTACCAAGTTAATCTCAGGAGCCATTGCTGAGGGGTGCACAAGTTATTCTACGCTACAAAACCTGTTTTAACGCCAAGCTGTGACACGCAATTTGCCATTTCGAAATGTGCCGTTAAATAGACATTGCTCTTAGTGTGCCGTTATATACAGAGTTTACTGTATAGCATGCTGTGCGTACCAGTCGAAGAGTAACCTGTATATTTGACAGATGAACACCAAGGACATTCAGTCTGATCATTTGCACCTTCCTCCTATGTTAGTCTAGAGCAGGAGTGGCCAACTCCAGTCCTCAAGGGCCACCAACAGGTCAGGTTTTAAGGATATCCCTGCTTCGGCACAGGTGGCTCAATCAGTGACAGCCTCCTGTGCTGAAGCAGGGATGTCCTTAAACCTGACCTGTTGGTGGCCCTTGACAGGGATGTTGTTGGCCCTTGAGGACTGGAGTTGGCCAACCCTGTGCTAGAGGAAGGTAAATAGATACCAGCCAATAAATACACAACAATTGTTACTGACCCCCGAGTATGAAGAACTACTAGAGCACTGGAGTCAAGTATCCGTCATTCCAAAGGATAATGTTTCATAATTACAAAGTATATGAAGGTATTTCTTATTAGATTTTATTTTCGATTATCTTACCGAATATGAGAACAAAACTCCCACACTTAGGAAATACAGAATTTATAAGAGAATACAGCTTCCCTGAGCTCAGCCATGTCACACAGTTCTACCGTATAGTATCCACACCAAGAACTGTCCACATAAGTGTTTGTACAAGTGCAGAAAGTTTTGGTTTGGACTCAAAATGCAACATTGCAAATAAACCAATATTCCTTCTACTGTGTCAACCACTGCCTGACACTGTGCAGACACTTTTAGTGTTCGCAACAAAGAACAGTTACTGTATGTATTTCTGCACATTTTAATAATATTTAATTAACAGCTTTTGCTATCCAATGCAACCCACCCAGCACATTTATGTTTGATAAACATCCTTATTACTCATGTATGCCCCGAGTGTAAATATATTTCAGCAAACGTTATCAGGATTTACATACATGTATATTGCCTAATGAAACAAATGTTGCAACGTAATGTAACATCTTTAATACTAAACCAAATATTATCTTAATTAATGCACTGATAGAACGGCTTGTAACGTAGTGAAAACAATCTCGCTAAGAAAAAAAAATATTTATAATATTAATGTAGCAAACAATGAAATAAATACTGATTAATTAATGCTGTAAAAAAAATCCACTGCACTCTGCACAAGTATAAACGCATTAAAATTAGCTTCATTCGTACCTTCACTGCAACTGAAATTTGTTTATGGAAATGCTACAGCTCTCCTCAGAGATATATTACATAATATGTAATCAATTATATACCCCCTGAAGTCACTTCCCTAAGCTGGAGAAAAGATCATCTCATTTCATGTGTGACTAAAATCTCCGCCAACACAGGGAAGCAGCGTCACGATCCTGAATAAGGTCATTAGACCGCTAATCATAGTACGAAACAAGGCAAGGCTGGGTCCATGGTGGGCGTGCGCTCTCGCTTGCGTCCGTGACGTCACCCACGTTTTAGCTGCGTTTTCGGGCCAGGGTAGACGCGACAGGGCGGCGTGTCCGTGACGTCACGGAGCTGGTTCACCCTCATTGGGCGAACCGCTCACGTGACTTGGCCTTCGCACCGCATAAATCTAATGTAACTTCCAATTCTAAGCGCACCGCGTGCCCCATCGTGGTGGCGCATGCACCTTCTATGGCCGCGATCATTGCCTTAAAGCATTGTGATTGCACCGAGCGTGCACTCCTCCGCACGGTCTCGCTGACCATGCACACGGCCTACGGCACACTAGATAATTAATTAACTTCTATTTACTTGAATGGAATATAATGCTCGTTACCCCACTTCGCCCAGTATTGATTAGGGACCTTAGAGGGTTCACTTAACCAGCAGGCAGCTGTGCAGTACACACAATACTCCTGCAGTGCTGACAGGAGGAGATATTGTGGTTCATGGCAAACGTGTGGATTAAAGTGCAGAGTTCAGGGGATCAATCTCAAAAAGGGCGATTCGCACTTTGCAGAATTTTTATTATCATTACCAATACACGTAGTAGTAGTAGTAGTAATAATAATACAGGTCGCAGGTAAAACAATTTCCTAACAAAAGACAAGAGGCCCAATGCTACATCCAGAATGATAAATTATTTATTTCATTAAAAATCTATTTTCTCTCGGATTGTTCTCATAAATATGGGTAATTTAGTTATACATTGGCCAAAATATTTCAAGCCTGTAACCACGTGCCCCTCAGCAGGTCCTACACTACCAGATAGTAATTAATTAAATGTGTTAGAGCGGTTGTAGCATTGGGGCGCTCTTGTCTTTTGTTGTATATATTAGGTCAGGGGTGCAGGAAATTTTCTGGGGGGGCGCGACACTTAGCTGAAACTGGAATTTATTTAGCTTGAGAGAGACAGGGGCCCTGACTCAATATGCAGTGACGCTCCAATCAAATCAGTGGGGCTAAACCCTTCGCCATCAGCTCAAACTGGGAGAAAGAGAGAGAACGAGCGTGAAAAGGAGCAAGAGCGCGAGCGTGAAAAAGAGCGAGAGAGCGAGGGTGAAAAAGAGCGAGAGAGCGAGCGCAAAAGAGAGCAAGAGCAAAAGAGAGAGAGAGAGAGAGCAAAAGAGCGAGAGCAAAAGAGAGAGCACGAGAGCAAAAGAGAGAGCGAGCAAAAGAGAGGGCAAGCGAGAGCGAGCAAAAGAGAGGGCAAGCGAGAGCGAGCAAAAGAGAGGGCAAGCGAGAGCGAGCAAAAGAAGGGCAGCGGAGCGAGCCAAAAGGAGGGGAAAGCGGCAAGCGAGAGCGAGCAAAAGAGAGGGCAAGCGAGAGCGAGAAAAAGAGAGAGCGAGAAAAAGAGAGAGAGCGAGAGCAAGAGAGAGCGATAGCAAGAGAGAGAGCGAGAGCAAGAGAGAGAGCGAGAGCAAGAGAGAGCGAGAGAGAGAGCGAGAAAAAGAGAGTGAGAAAAAGAGAGCGAGAAAAAGAGAGCAAGAAAAAGAGAGCGAGAGAGCGAGAAAAAGAGAGAGCGAGAGAGCGAGAAAAAGAGAGAGCGAGAGAGCGAGAAAAAGAGAGAGCGAGAAAAAGAGAGAGCGAGAAAAAGAGAGAGCGAGAGAGCGAGAAAAAGAGAGCGAGCAAGAGAGAGAAAAAGCAAGAGCGAGCGAGAGGAGAGGAAAGAGAAGGAGAGGGAGGAGAGAGAGAGGAGAGGGTGGTGAGAGAGAGGGAGGAGAGAACGTTTAATAGAAAATGTGTTTTAATATTGGAAAACGGCTGCTTTAGCTCCACCAAGGTTTCGATTTCCATGTCTGACGCGACTATATATGAAGAACAGCAAACAATTTAAAATAATAGCACTGGGGTAAAAAGGCTACAATAACTTGACCTCGGTAAAAAATGCTGTGGCATTGAACATCCCCAATGTAGTATGCATGGCTAGCCAAACACTTACCCATCTGGTCCCACAGCCAGGCTGAATTATTGCTTTTGTTCTTCACGTGCAAAATCCCCCAAATGTTGAAGGCGCTTCATGGTTTGAAGTTCAGCACTATAATCAAGGTCTATTGCCATATTTATTCAGGAGGAGAGGCCCTCCTATTACTGTTACACAATATCGGAGCGTTCTGCCAACAAACTGATTTGTAAGCATTTGAATGAGTAACAAATGAGACTGAATTACTCAATACAAAAGATCACTATTTTTATGGGCATTAGTTTCCAAAGATAATTTGTTTCCTGTGGTTTCTTTTTAATATAAAAGAACCGTTTCATTTTTCTTTTCGTGGGGAGATTTAATCAAATCAGTGCGGCCCTTTCCAGATACCTCTCCTTACAGCACTTTGCCAACATCCAAGCTAAACAGGATTCTCAAATCAAAGTATTGCTTTTGGATCAGTCCTGCACCGCAGAAGGAACATTTGGACTTCTCCTCCTCTCCCCATACATTGCACGGTTCTGCTTTACTGCACTAGTCTTGGGAATGTTATGGTCCAATGGGATGAAATAAAAAACAAATGCAAGATGGTAAATGGCCGTGATTACTGGAAAAAGCCAAATCGCCATTGGACGACCACCAATGTAATCGAGACGAAAGTCAGCAATTTCAGGGCGGTTTCAGAATTTTTTTACATTTTGTGGCGAGGAGTAACTGTGGCCACTTAAAGCATTTTCTATGGTACATATGACCAAATAACAGTAATCTTCTATTTACCTGAATAAAGAAATAATAAAGGGTAGAATGGGAAAGTAGGACGGCGTTGGGTGCAAATCGCTTCATTGGTTTAGGACGCTTTTAGCCTACACTTGTTCAAATATTTTCCTTGGAGTTCGTTACATTGCAGTGAACGATTTGCCATTCTGCAAAAAAATGTCTACCTCTTCAATAGAGTTTGGCTTATCCCACTGTCAGCGCTTTTACGCTTTGATATGAAGCAATCTTGAGAATAGTAGTCTGTTCCTTGCGCCGTTACTTCTGCGTAGAGCAGTACATCAGCATTCCAAACCACCTTTCTGAGCCCCTTTTAGTTGTAATTTGGGAGATATTTTCTGCACATAAGATTACAGCCAAATACAAAATGATATGCAAAAAATTAAATAAAAATACATTGCTTACCTGAAGGCAAAGAAAATAACCAATGGTAGTAAGCTTCAAACAATTAAAACGTAATGTTCTCTCTCGCTCTGGACAACATTTGGTATAATCAGTTGGAGTGAAACCTTACATATATTCGAATCTTAAACTAATACTTCTAGTAATGTATTTGTGATATTTATTTTATTGTTGCAGTTGGAGAGAATTTTAAAAAAAATTTTTTTTTTTACTACCTGCTGAAATAAAATGACAAAACATGTAGTATTTATATTCAAACCCCCTCGAAATTATTCTTTGGAGGCAATTCCTGCAACTGCCCCTGGGGTGAGATCACAGCAGCGCATTTCTGATGCTTTTTCTTCGGACACCAGAAAATAACATTACTATTGACTAATTACATGTTCTAAATCATATCCGGGAAACACAGTCTCAAAGTCAGCATAAGTACCGGAGGCTGGAATGAAACCCACAAACTTCATCATCACCAGCCCAGTTATCACCAGGAGGTTAGTCTTAATTGCCAGAAATGCTGTAAAGTTTTTTTGTATAGAGCGGACAGTGTACGCAGGGCTATACATGGAATTCCTGCAGGCACGAGTCTCTGCCCCGTAGAGCTTACAATCAATTTTTGTAAGTCACAAGGAGCAGACACCGGGAATTGAACCAGGTTCCCCCGATTCAAACTCAATGTCATTGTTTATAGAGTATAGAGTTTATACCCCCGCTCCTTCTCACTATAGCAATGTTATGCGAGCGCTGGTCAGGAATCCAGATCGCATTTTGGCTCAAAATTGTCCCCCTGTCACACACCAGACCCATAACACATGCAGGAATACAACCATTGGAACAGATGCACGACACAAGCACAAACTGGAGAAGGCAATGGTAACATGATGTGGTCAAAGTGTAACGATACTCAGCAGTACTACCGCTTTTAAAAAATAATCCTACTCAATTGTTTGCACCATATTAATATTGCACAGTCCTTTCAAAACGTATGTCTGCAGAACCTTGCTCCTTTCTTTCCACGCACTCCAGTGTGCGCTCCAATCTGTGATGCTCCGTTAGAAAAAAAGGGTGCAGCGCTGATCAATGTCAGTAATGTGCAAGTGGTTTAGACATAAGCTAGAAACACAGAATTATCCGGTTTGAAACACATTGCCACCTGAAAACAGTAAACAAAGAAGCACCAATGCACATCCAATATGGCAAATTTATTAATTTCTATGTTTTTTCTTCTCGTAAGTGTAGCCCCCCTTTGGGACTACTATTCCAGTTAAAGGGTTGATGGCCTCAAGGAGTTAACTGCGTGGGCTCACACAGGGTAACGCCCCTTTCCCATCACATGGTTAAGGTGACTTGGCAGAAAATAAGCCATGCCCACTTTATGTCTGGTGACCTGTGATGTCACCATCGGGATAGATAAGATAGATATAGCCCCCCTGAATGTTGTAGAACTAGGTTCCTGGGAGTGACTATTGGAGGAGCCTCACTGTTAATAAAATGTAAATATATTTCCGGGTATAGATATGTGTACAAACATTGATCTGTCCACGTGTGTTTTATAGTTAGGGAAAAGTGCCCTACCCAGGTAGCATCCGTAAAAAAGGCCATGATGAACCCATTTATTCAGATACGAGGAAACCTATGCCCAAAGGGGTTCCCCAGATAGGAACTTTAGGGCATAGTTGGATCACCCCAATCCGAATGTCCGTAGCCAACTCAGACCCAGTCTGCCCAGAAGTGGCAATCAGTGTACAGTACCGGGATACTGATCCCGAGGAAATACAACGGTCAGCCGAAGCCCACAAGTAAGGGGGCATGTTGGAGGCTAAATAGAAGAGGGACGCTTCCGATAACTCAAAGAGAAACAAGCCCAAGTACCTCCCTAGAGGATCAAAAGAGGGTACCTAGGGGAGAAGCAAATAGTACCAAAAAAAAAAAAACCACTAAATATATCAGAACTGTGAATAGTGTCAAAGAATGGCACGCATTATAAACGGATATAAATAAAGCTTCTGTTTGTGCTATAAAAGTTCCTGCGCCCATCCTTATTCTATCTGCATATCCACACCCAGCCCGTGCAGACCCGACTCTCTGACACGTATGAGAGACTGAGCACAGCCATGTACAGTCCCCTGATGTAAACTCCATCAGAGCTTTAGGAAACTTACAATAAGGGTATCAAAAATTAGATTTGTTTTTGATAAGGGGGCCTGGGGTTTGGGTGTTTTTTTTTTACGTTTTTATATAAAAATCACACACAATCCCATTTAGACAAAACTACACCTTGAATATGCTCATTTCCAGAATAAAGTTAACCTTCAAATGATTACCATCGTGTCCCCCATAATTTGCCTGATTAGACAGGGAACCAAACATCTCCCGGCGGAAATTAAGGGGAGGTAATTGAGGTGGATGGAGACAGAATTTGGAAGCGGTCTGAGAAAAGCTGCGAAATGTCACGTTGCACGTACAGAAAGCCTTGTGATCAGGAAATCCACCCAGGCTTACAAGAAATCAGCAACAAATCAACAAAGGGTAACTTCAAAAGGGCCGTGTGCCCTGCAGGTATCCAGCTTCTATTTTGATATCTCACATGCAGTTCAAAGAGGGGTAGCCAATTCGTTTAATTATTAATTAGGACGGATGTCAGTCTAGTGAGCACATGCTAATTAGCAGGTCAAGATCTTAGATCATCATTTAGGTTTTCTGGTATGTTGCTCTCTTGCCAAAATACTCTGGTCGTTCATTAACCCCTTCGAAGCCAGAATTGGTGTGGTGAACAGGTCAGAATGCTACTACTATCTGTACTAGTGCTGCCTGCAAGAGAATGGCATGGCACACAGGGCATGGCACAGAGGGCATGGCACAGAGGGCATGGCACAGAGGGCATGGCACAGAGGGCATGGCACAGAGGGCATAGCATGGCACACAGGACATGGCACAGAGGGCATAGCTCACAGGGCATAGCATGGCACACAGGGCATGACACATATGGAATAGCATGGCACACAGAGCATGGCATGGCACACAGGGCAGTGCACACAGGACATGGCCAGAGGGCATAGCTTACAGGGTATAGCATGGCACACAGGGCAGTGCACACAGGACATGGTACAGAGGGGATAGCATGGCACACAGGGCATGACACATATGGAATAGCATGGCACAAAGAGCATGGCATGGCACAGAGGGCAGTGCACACAGGACATGGCCAGAGGGCATAGCTCACAGGGCATAGCATGTCACACAGGACATGGTACAGAGGGGATAGCATGGCACGCATGGCATGGCACACAGGGCAGTGCACACAGGACATGGCCAGAGGGCATAGCATGGCACACAGGGCAGTGCACACAGGACATGGTACAGAGGGGATAGCATGGCACGCATGGCATGGCACACAGGGCAGTGCACACAGGACATGGCCAGAGGGCATAGCATGGCACACAGGGCAGTGCACACAGGACATGGTACAGAGGGGATAGCATGGCACACAGGGCATGGCATGGCACACAGGGCAGTGCACACAGGACATGGCGTTTGTTTACCATGAAATGGGTCATAAAAGTTTTAAAATTATTTACATTTACCGGTCCTTAGTTCCTGCTGGTCCTAGGAGGGACGCCAGTACTTCACAAAAATATTTACTTCAACCATTTGTACTAAAGCAACCCTCACTCGGGTCACCCCAAACGGATAACAGTGCTGTACAGTTTTGGACTGTAGAACTAGACTAACTAAATGATGTGAGAGAGAGGGGGGTCATTCTCTATACTGTATGCCATTAGCGTCTGTGTGAGGTCTTTTGGCCGACAATCCCCATAGAACCTAAAAAAGGGGCAATATAAAGGGTGATATTTTTTGGCGAATCTTCATTTTTCTAAGCAGGGGGTCCCCAGAGCTGAACACCATTCATTTCAGCTCCGGATACCCCTGGCTTCTAGAGATACTTACCTCTGTCGGGAGCGCCGGTAGCCACCCCGGCTAGGGTTCAAAGTTCCCGCGTGCCAATAGGAAGCCGGACCCGATAACGTCACGGCTTCGTATTGGCAAACTCCGCCATTACACGAGCCCCGCTAGCCCAGCGGCCACCAGCACCCCCTACGGAGGGTCTGTATTTCCGAAAGCAGGGGGGTCCCCAGGACCTGAAATTAATGAGGTTCAGCTCCCAAGACCCGCTGCTTCAATCCTACGCGAATATAAAGCACCTGCTTGGAGTGCCTCCAATGGGGATTTTCGGCCGAAAGCAGCCAAACGTTTGCTTTGGGGAATAGAGAATGAGGCCCCAAGTTTACCCGAACGTGCCCATTTTAAAAAAGTGCCACTTTTGTCTATCAAACTGCTGAACTGTAATCAAGGTTAGATTAATTAAATTGTGAGCTGGCAGTTTCGATACCACAGAGAATGTCTCGGAAGTCTGCAGTAAAGCACCCTGCACTGATATTATATTATTCTGGGAGGTATTTATAAGACCCTGGTATATTGTATGTCCTATAATGCGCTTTTCTATGAGACCCTTCTTTTGATGGCAATAATAGAATCAAAATATCATTTTAAAAGCAACACATAGTATTAACTTGTGTGCATAAAACGGGACCCTTGCAGCGACTACTCCACGTCTCTTTGTATGGCTCCAAATAATTATAAATATACAGTATACATAACACATCCTGTTGATCAGGAGTGGCTAACTCCAGTCCTCAAGGGCCACCAACAGGGCAGGTTTTCAGGATATGTCGGCTTCAGCACAGGTGGCAGAATCAGTGGCTCAATCGAAGACGGAGCCACCTGTGCTGAAGCAGAGACGGATTGGGCCACCTGTGCTGATGCAGGGATATCCTGAAAACCTGCCCTGTTGGTGGCCCTTGAGGACTGGAGTTGGCTACTCCTGCTGTAGATAATGCAGACATAAGCATTCAGTGCAACATTCATCCATGTATATTTATATTCACAATGACACATTAATTCCCAATAAAAATAAAACCTTAAACTGTACAACTTTGACTATTAACTTGACCAAAGAAACATGAATTCCGCACCAGGTCGCTACAGCATTTCCCTTTGAAGTGACAGTTCTACAGCAGATGCTAAAGTGCATTACAAATAAATAAAGAAACCACAGGACAAATTCCAGACGATAATTGGAGGAGATGATCGTGCTTAAGTTTGTGGTGCATAAAAAAAAATCTTGGAAAAGTGCAGTGTGTCTTCTAGATCCCTTACGTAAATTGTCATGGGTGTAGGGTGTGTGTGTAGGTGTAGGATATATATCTATATATACATACATACATATACACACACACGTGTGCGTATACATACACTTATTTGGACAAAAGAAACTGGGGCTGATTATATACAATATGTATAGGTACTGTATACACCATTTTTTTTTTAAATCTTAATCTAATATATGCTAAAATATATCAGCATGTTTTTGTTTTATTGTAACTCCAATTTATACAGTTAATGGAACTACACTGCCAACTGGTATTGTTTTACTGTAGAATGTTTCACTGTATATGCCTTGGAAGGTAAATAGTCAATTAGATTGAAGCTTATAAACATTATAAACTGTCTCCTATTGCTACTGCTTGGACATTAGCTGGATGGAAACAGATGCAGAAGCAAATCAAAGAATCGTATTGTAGCAAAACATAAAATCACGAATGAGCACAGCAAAATATTTATTTAACAGACAGATTAGCCTTTTTATTTTTATTATTACAAAGGGAGGAAAGGCGCAGCCCCAGACACTACACAACAATGGAACCACAACTTAAAGTGATAGAATAGGTACCCGAATTCCGTGTTAATTCTAGGCTCTGTAAACTGGAGAGAGGACGGGATAGTAAGGAACGGATTTCCGATGCACCACACTCTTCATATTATAAAGGCTCAATAAGACATCTTTAACTACAATGAATCCAATTTCGTTGCAACAACTATAGAGAGCAAAGTGTTACAAACCGAGGAGAAATGGTTCAGCAAGAATAGATTTCTAGATTGGCCTTTCCAAAAAAGGATTAAAATATGGAAAAGGCCAATGTCCCTATTCGGGATAAATAAATATAGGAGAGGAAACAAGGCAAACCAGTATGGTTTACATTTTAGCAAATACGCATTACCCATGAGTGGCACCTCAAGATGGATCTGGACCTCAGTTTCAGCTTGGGATCCCCGGTGTCGGCAGCGTCTTTCCTCAGGCCAGGCCATGTCCCCTCTAAAGACCAGCTGTTATAAGCCCCCACAGACCTTAAGATGGGCTCCTCGAGTAGCACCAACCACAGTCACCACCAGGGGACAGTGCTACTTCCTCCAGCATCCTTCTCCCCTGCCATCAGAAGTAGCGGGTACGGGGAAGTAGGGTATGTAGTTTGGGCAAATCGACCGAGCCACTGATTGAGCCAACTGTGCCAAAGCAGGGATATCCTGAAGACCTGACCGTTGGTGGGCCTTGAGGACTGGTGTTGGCCACTCCTGCTCTAGGTCTATACAATGAGTATGTATGTATGTATGTATGCCAATTTTACAGTATACTAAAAGAGATAGTTCAGAGATAATAGTCAAAGTTTCCTTAGTGTGTTAAACAAGTTAAATGAGGAAATATGCAGTCTCTGTCCAACGGAGTTTACCAGCTAAATAGATAGTCAGAGACTTACAATAGTAGCAAGTAAAGTAGAGAATATATGTGAGGGGCAGGAGAACTAGGATTAGCCTTTGGCCTTACTTAACCAAGTCCTTACCCGAGGACGTGAGATTTCAGGCAAGACCTGAAGATGTGGGTTGGGATAATGGTTGGCAAATGCTGGAGTAGGGGGACACAGTGCAACGGGTATGGAACCAAAAGTGGAAGAGGTTTGAGACGTGGAGAAGAGACAAGCCAGCTTTCAGCAGAGCAAAAGGGATGAGAAGGGGTATAGCGGGAGATTAGAGCTGGGAAGTAAACTGGGGCAGAAGAATGTAAGACGTTTTATAGTAAAATTTGTCCCTGAAGAAGCTCCTTTGCTGGAGGGAAACGCGCGTTGGACGTGCAATGTTGTCAGTCTCCTACTTGGAGCTGTCTTAATGTAGTGTTTGTAGTTTCCTGGTTCAGCATGTACAGATCACAGAGTCTGGCTATTTCAGTCTAGTCTATGTTGTCAGCGAGCACTGTTGCCATTCCCCCTATCTTTGTGTATATGTGTCCTTACAGAGCATAAGCTGTGAACTCACTAATACTGTGGCTGTGAGTGTCAGGTCTCTTTACTCACAGGATATGTATTTTATGTGACTGCAAAGTAATCGCAGAGTTATTCAATGGAATGATTATATTAGGAGGTTTGGATATTTTCCAAATATTACTTATCTGGCCTCGCTGACCTTTATATATCTACCATCTGGTCTAACAGCTGATCCAGAGGGGTTAATACCCTGACTTATAGCATCTTATGCCATCTACATCCCACCATCATTAGCTGGTTAATTGGGATATCACAATTATATATACTAGTTGACATAGATGCTTGTTATTTCTGATTTAATTCATTTTTAACTCACGTTACACCAGTTTTTGGTAATATATGTTTTAAGTCAATTTATTAAAAGTTACTTTTTATACCTAGTCGTGTGCAGTTTAGTGAATTCTTTTAGGGGCACAATCACTTTGTGTTTCCCTTCCCCCCCCCCCACTTTTCTGATTCACTTGTCAGTTCACAGTTTGCACCCACAATTTAATTACCCAATTTATTATTATACAACTAAACAATTAGTATGGTTTTGTGACCACTCCCTATCCCTTTCCTGTTGTCTCCCACGTTTTATAGTTAATGCAGAATTTGAAGGGATTTCAGGAGGAAAGGGGGAAAAGACGGACCAAAGAGTGTGAGATAACGTTGGCAGCAGCATTTTGGAGAGATTGTAGAATATGGAGTTGAGCGAGAAGGCCAGAAAGGAGAATGTTGCAGTAGTGAAGTTGTGAGATAATGAGGGCATGCGTTCATACGAAGGAGAGGAGACAAATATTACACCTAGGCCGTGCGCTTGGGAGAATGGGTGACTGGTAGTGTTATTGACCAACAGAAAATGGAGCAATTGTGCCTGGTCTAGGTGGGACACTAATGAGTACACTTTCAGGCGACAGAGGGTCATCCAGCTTGAAGTAGTTAGAGACTTGGGACTGGGTTGAAAGATACAGTTGTGTATTGTGTGCATAGAGGCGCCATTTGAAACCGAAGGAGCCAAGGTCACCAAGTGAAAGTGTATACGTAGAGACAAAACAGGTCGACAGGAGAAGAGGAAGAGCTAGCAATGGAGACACTGAAGGAGCGGTTAGAAAGATAAGAGGAGAACCAGAAGAGGGCTTTGTTGCAGACACCAGACGAGTAAAGAATTTGCAGAAGTAGAGGTTGGTCGACATGGTCAAAAGCAGCAGAGAGGTCAAGCAAAATGAGAAGGGAGTAGAGCCCTTGAGATTTGGCAACGTGTAAATCATTAGCTACTTTGGCGAGGGCAATTTCCGTTGAATGTTTGGTTCGGAAGTCACATTGCAAAGGGTTCTGGGTGTCTAATCTCCAGGTTCTGTATATTTTCTGTGTCACTCATTTAATGTAACCCCGAAAAAAAGAATGTAAATGTGGGGGTTTGATTTGAACCGTGGAAAAAATATTGGAAGAAATCGTAAAAAAACAGCAAACCCCCCCCCCCCCCCCCCCATTTTAGTATTTTTCTCTACAGAACTACGAGGTCCTCTGGAATAGAACGGCACTATTCCTAGCACCGAGATTTACCTTTTTTATATGCTGGCAAAAATAAAATTGAAGACTGCTGCCAGGCTCATCCAATAGGAAGCTTCCAGATCATGCTCTGATAACATTGCGGCTTCCTATTGGACTGTGGGGAGTGAGGATTGCATTGCAGCCATATTGAATTCCCAAAAGGGACCGGGAACACTGGCACATAAAGAAGATATATATATATATATATATATAATAAACATGTGGGTCCCCAGAGATTTAGAATATAAATAAATAGGGCAGTTCAGCTGCAGGAGACCCCTGAGCAAAACAAAAAAAAAAGAAGGAGAAAGTAGAGGGGGATTGGTGCTGTAAGAAATGTTTGTCATCTGGAAACCTTTACTCCCAATTGGACTTCTAAAGCCCTTTGCTTGGAGTCGCAGGCTCTTCTCAGAGAAGGGTGTAAAGCAACAGACCGACCAATATCTTACGTGTGGGTTTTTTGTTTTTTTTTTAAATAAATCAGGTCTGTACTATGAGAAAATACTTGTAGCATTTTTTTTAAACAACTCAGAATGACATTTGTATGTATTATACTGTAACAAGCATTTGTTGATTCTATAGTAACCATTAACAAAGTCACATCCCCTTCCTCTTCTGAAACAGGCCCATTTTTTGAGCCCTGCCCTCTCTATAGCCAAGCACCTATTGTATCTAGTGACTGCCTGGTCACATGATCTTCCCCACAGAACTTTACATCTTTGGTCCTCTTCTGCTGCAATGACAGCCATTTAGTGAACCCCCGATCCGAATCTTCGCCTATCGATCACAGGAGAACGGATCGATCGGCAACTTGGCTAATTACCTAGTGTGGATTGTATTGATGCACATATTAAAAGGGAAAAATAAAAAATAAATTTAAAAAAAAAAAACACGGCAGCTTGGACTGCTGCTGCTTTAAGTCCAATAAAGGTTTTTACAAAAAAAATTTAAAATTAAATAACCTGCACCTAGATCATGAAGCTCAATTGTGTTTTCATTTATCATTGTGGACACTGAATTAAACATGTACGGTGCGCACTACACGCCGAGGTTTCAATAAAAAAAAAATGAAAATATCACTTGTGAGCAACTATCTATGGCTGCGGCCACAGTGCAGCGACGCGCGCTCATGCTTGAGAGTTGTGACGTCACCAACTCTCTGAGCATGAGCGCTAGCCTGTCCTGCAGTAATTTGCGAGCACAAGCGTGCATATCATTGCCTGGATCAGGGCGTGCCAGCGCCGACAGGGGTCTATGTATAATAGCAGCAATCACTCTTTTCCCATAAATGAGATATAAATATCTCACATGATATGGTGCCTATGTTTTCCCTATTGTCTGACTGTGTGTGACTGTGTGTGTGTGTGTGTGACTGTGTGTGTGTGTGTGTGACTGTGTGTGTGACTGTGTGTGTGACTGTGTGTGTGACTGTGTGTGTGACTGTGTGTGTGACTGTGTGTGTGACTGTGTGTGTGACTGTGTGTGACTGTGACTGTGTGTGCGTGTCTGACTGTGTGTGCGTGTCTGACTGTGTGTGTGTGTCATAGATATATAGCGCCTGGTGCTGTGTGATTCGTTGTTGAAGGGTCATGTGACCCTTCACGTGCTTACAAAATCAATGTCCCCCTGTCTCCCCAAGCACAGAGCTCTGAAAAGCATACGTAGCACGTGCGCGCACACGCGATGTGGACATGTGCACCGATTAACATCTATTTCGATCGCGCGTCGCTGCAGCCTTAGACAGGTCGGCAACCCCGCTTTTCACCATGATCTCCTAGCATACAGTGCTTCCACTGCAGCAAGGGATTCTGGGAAACGAAGAAAAACAAACTCTCCTTTCTCCAAAAACAAAGACAAAACGGCTGTTTGAACTCTGGGAGGAATTCTTCAAAGAACTTCACATTAAGATGGTAGGACCTGCACCTTATTGAAAAAAAAAAAGCAGATAATTGCCCCTTTAGCTGCATCGAGAGCAATCTGCTCCAAAGTATTTTTTAATGGTTGAAAAAAAATCTTGCAAGGTGGATTTCATAAATGTCACCCAAAGTGTAAATGTTATCGTTAATAGGTTTAAAACAGTGATAAAAATAAATACATTTTGTAGCTTACAACCAAGTCTTTTACTTATAAATCTGCGCTCCTTACAAAAACGTGTCGAGTTTTTTTTTTTTTTTTTAACTGACCCATGCACATACTGACAAACTCTCCTTAATTAATTGGGAATCACCCTAATAATTTGAATAATTTGCAAGTCACTGGTACAGTAGCGGCCATCTCCAGTCCTCAAGAGCCAACAACAGGTCAGGTGTTAAGGATATCCCTGCTTCAGCACAGGTGGCTCAATGACTGAGCCACCTGTGACACCCGTAAACCTGACCTGTTGGTGGCCCTTGAGGACAGGAGTTGGCCACTCCCCTGCATTTTGCTACCAAATCTACCTGAGAATGTTCAGGTGTTGGTCACTGTGCTATCGCATACAATGTCTCTCCAAGCAGCAATTCCCCAACTCTATTCCCACAGACTTTTTTTTTAATTTTTTTTTAAACTTGTAGTTTTTATTGTTTTTTTGTTTATAAAATCACAGCATTAATACATCTCAGAACCATTACTGCATCATGCGATATCTATATGTCACGTGCATCTCAACTGTAGAACAACAATATTCAATAATTAACAAGGTATAATAAAAATAATAAGAAACAGAAAAAAGGAGAGGGGAGAGGGGGAAAAGGAGGGGGGGTGGTTGGGAGGCCGCGACACCGCTCAGCGCCTTCGGATCCGCAGTTTGTCTCCGGTCTCTTGGGGGTTAAACTTAGTACGGCGTCTGATGTGTTTACAGACCTCTTCGGGTATTACCTGGATCCCATCTTTACTACCGCATCATAGGAGAACGCATTTTCAATTATCAAAGCAATATTGAGGTTCTCTCTAGCCCTGGGATGTCTGCCTGTGCCAGCCAAGGCGTCCAGACTTTTAGGAAATTTTCGCCACTGTCATTAACCAAACTCGTTAATTTTTTCCATCTGGCACACGTACCAAATTCTGTTCCGAATCTTGGGGAATCGATGGGATTTCACTTTGATTCCATAATGCTGCGAGCTCACACCTCCCAGCTGTTGCAAAATGAGCAATTAGCTCGAGTTCAATTTTGGCTGTACCCTGGCGAGCTCTACCTAGTAACACGAGCCCGGGGTCTAGTGGAATTTTGAGGTCCAAAATCCTCTCCAGCCAATCTTTAATCTTACGCCATAACGGAGCTTAGTTCCAGTACGAAAGCCAGCAGGGCTCCCTTTGTAGGATTGCAGCATTAATGGAGAAGAAATGTAAACTTCTGTTTCATTTTTGTTGTAAAAGGAGGGCATTCCCCCGTTCTAAAAGACAGTCAGGGCAACTTTATTAGTGAGCCCATTCGTCGTTATTTAACTTGACATGACTGCAGCTTCACATGTTTGGGCCAAAAGATTGAAATAAATGACCCACACTTAGAAGAAAAAAAAAAAACATATAGAAATTAACTAAAAAATAAATATATGTGTTATATTGGATGTGCATCGGGGCGTCTTTGTCCAATTAATAGTGACATAGTTAGTCTCCTTTACTGATTCAACTGCCCAACAGAACCATCTCACAGAAATAGGGTTAATAGATAGAATCTATGATTTTGTGACACTTAACATTGAAGAAACCCCCTCCCCATTAAGAAACCCTAATGTAGCCGAGAAACAGAATAGATCCTTTGTCGGGAGCATGCTCCGGTATTTTTGGGGGTCTCTATGGGACGATAGGCTAATGCTGAAGTCTGGTGGATACTTGAACCTATGGTGTTAAACCCAGGCCCGCTGAAAGACTGTGATTGGCCAGCATTGCCCTAATACAGGGGCGCTCAACTCTAGCCCTCAAGCCCCACCTCCCCAACAGGTTAAGTTCTCAGGATATCCCTGCTTCAGCACAGATGGCTCAATCAGAGGCTCGGTTGAAGTCTGTGCTTAACACATTGCAATGTTTTATATTTTACATCAACACATTTAAAACACTGAGTCAATCCCCGTGACTATAGCACAGGGGGGCACAAGCCAGTTCTCAAAGCAACCCCCCCCCCCCCCCCCCCACCCAACAGGTCATGTTTTCAGGATATCCCAGCTTCAGCACAGGTGGCTCAGTCTTTGATTGAACCCACCTGTGCTGAAGCTGGGATATCCTGAAAACATGACCTGTTTGGGGGACTTGAGTACCCCAGCTATAGCAGTATTTTTCAGCTAGGGTGCATCAAACGCACCTGAAGGATTGCCCCAATATAATTGAGATACCATCACAATTAACATATCAGAATAATAGAAACTTGCACACAGTCAGTCATGATAACACACACTGTTACAGTAGCACCATTTCAAAGTACATGACGCAGCAGTAACCAAGTATTCCACATCTGTTTGCAACCTGTTTTATAGGCACTTTAATAAATCTAACTCTTGCTAAACGGATTGGATGCCTCAGCATCACATAAATAGGGGTTTGAAAAGAAGGACGAAAAACACTATATTACAATTTCAACACTGAAAAGATATACAAGGTTTGTAGTGGCTTTGTATCTTCATTCTAATGTTTTGCCCCATTTTTGGTACAGTTTCTCTGCCCTTAGTTGCGTGCGGTTTGCGTTTTGTTTAATAGTTCGGATTTTGGGACATGTAAATCTTCAGGTTTTGTAACAATTTTACCTCCCGATTGTGTGAAATGTTTCCGTGGCACTGGATTTTTTTTTTATAAAAGTATTTTGTTAGCCACAGAACGGTATTGTTCGATTATTTTTTGAATAATATATATAATAATAATAATAATAATAATAAAATAATAATAATAAAATATATATATATATATATATTATATATATATATTATATATAGCAACTGTATAAATATTACTGTATGTTCATGTGCAGGTCTTAGACAGGTCTGCAACCCTGTCTTTCCCCATTGTCACTCAGCATACAGCACTTCCACTGCAGCAAGGGATTCTGGGAAATGACATGCAAATGACCTCAGTGCCCCCTTTTGTCTTCAAGCTGCGTATTAGCCAAGCCAATCCTCAAGCCAATGCATGCGTTTTAAACACACTTAAACAGAGGCTGGATGAGATGCAAAGCCATTAGACCTACTCACATACAGTTTCACCTTGATGGTATCATCAGTGTGAGGCTGGTTCTTAATGGCTAGCAGGTTTGAGACTAGACTAGGTAATCACCACTGTCATAAGTATATATATATATATATATATACACACACACACACACACACACATACATACATACAAGCGTGGCTCCCAATTTTTTTATTTATCAATACTTTACAACACAATTATTGGTATCTTAAATACTTTATTGTACAATGCATACAATTGTACATTATTTCTAACACGATCTGCTTATAACACAATGCGATTCTTTGGAACCCAAGCACAGCGTTATAAGGCGGTTGAGAGAGATTGATAGATAGATTTCTGTACACATACTGGAGAAAGCTGCACTGCCGTTTCCTACTGTGTAATAATGTACGTCTGAATTTGTTTAGAGATTTAAATAAACGTACGCTCCCAACATCAGCTCTACAATAACAAGACAGGATTACGTGTCAGGAATAATAGACTTTGAATGTAGGTCCTACACACACCCAATCTGCCCTACTCAAAATAGAAAATAAAGCGCTAGACATTGTTTATTGCACATAGCACACAGATATGTTCCCATGTGGTATAGATCACCTCATTAGAGTCCTCAGAGTTCAATTTGCTTAACCTAAAGGGTATGCACGCTGGAATGTGCACAAAAAAAAAACCCCCGTCTAAACATACTTTGTGTATGACTGAGAGCTGATGTGGAGTATGCTGCAGTTTATTGGAAGGGAAAAAAAATTTAAATAAAATTTAAAAAAAAAAAAAGAGACTAGAATGGGGCAATTCAAACGTGTCCACTTTACTCCCGAGAAATCAGATCCTTGGAAAAACCTGGCTATTTTTCATCTCATTTCAGGCTGAGCCAAACCAGGCAAGGGGGGAAAAAATAAATAAATAAATAAATGTTTGGGATTAAATTGACATAGATATATTGCTGGGTTTACCATAAAAATCGAAGTCAGGGTTCTCCAGCATGGGCAGTTTAAGGCTTAGTGGGAACGTTTGATGTGGGGAACATGTAAAGAAACCGGGTTCCCTGGTGTACTGCCGAGGTCTTGGGCTGAGCTCATTTTAAAAGTGTAGAATTAAAATGTTGTTGAAAGTCATGAATATGGAACAGGCTGCCGGCCGATGTTCTTTCCGGCTGTTTTACGGGTCACATGAAGTGCTTTTAGGATGGCCGGTGGGTCACGACACGGGGGCTCAACTCCAGTCTTCAAGCCAGCCCAACAGGTGAGGTATTCAGGATATCCCTGCTTCAGCACAGGTTGTTCAGCCAAAGACTGAGCCACCTGTGCTGAAGCAGGAATATCCTGAAAATCTGACCTGTTGGGGGGGGGGGGGGGGGGCTTATGAGATACAGAACACAATCGGCTCATGCTTTCCAGTTTATTGAATGGATAACAGCATCATTGCAGAATACATGGGTGGGACTGAAAACCTGCCCGGTAACACTGCAGACATGCCTTCCATCCATGTTTAGAGCTTAGTTACATTTCAGTTGGTATTCTACCTGTTCACACAAATTAGATTTTAATGAGCATTTCCTACATGTCCAGAGACATGCTCTGCAGGCTCAAAACCTCATCAACAGCAAACATGCTGAGCTCTCCAGGGTAAGGGACATCTAAATCACGCTCCCGAACTGGTCATTCTGGCTTTTAAAGCAACATTCCCCCCCCCCCCAGAAACCTATGTGAGTTTAACTCCTATAATAGTCGTATCTCTCCCCAATAGCATGTTCTGCTCTTTATTTTTTTTTAAATAAAGTTATTCTAGTGTTAAACCCCCCCCCCAAGCTCTAGCTTGGTTACCATGGTAACCTTCAGCCTGCACTGGGCTATGGGGAGAGCTCCCTTTTTAACCTCTTAATATTTCAAACGCTTCTGTCTCCTGAACGGAGCATCACATTTTAAAAATTAAAACAGATTTAGAAAGGGTAGTAAAAATGAAATTATATATGATGATTGAAAAAAATAAAATAAAAATTATATATATCTGCGTGGACTGCTGCTTTAAATGAATGCAAGAGTAATTTGTAAATACACTTTGCATCAGCAAGAATGATAGTTAAGGGATATGTATCTGTAAAGGAGTCCCAATAATTATTAATATATACGGTATAATAAATACAATACTTTTTGCTGTGGAGTGCCTGCTTACTCTATTATTTATATACATACATAGCATTAGTTTTAATCCCATGCCATTTTTTTTTGCCAAATTTAGTCAGCCAAACTTTAGTATCTGAGCTGTTGCTAACCTTGTCTGCTTAAGAGATGCAAAGAAATCAAATGTTTCTGCTAAACCTGGCAGTACAATAGATACTCGCTACAAAATCACAGAAGAGCTGCTTTCAGCATAGTATAAAATTAAATGCAAGTCGCAGGTTACTATGGGTTAAAAAAAAAAAAAAGTAACCACATCTTGATTCTCAATGAGACAAAGCAAAGAATTTGGAAATAAAAAGCACAGTATGACCAAATAATCTGACAATCCATTTAAAGAGGGTGTGAGAACATCAAAGTTACAATGGGGGGGGGGGGGGGGGGAGTCCAGCTGTTAATCAGGTATGTTTAATAAGGATTAAGTTCTAATGAATAACTAAAAGCAGGGGTGGGCATCGCCATTCCTCAAGGGCTACTAACAGGTCAGGTTTTCAGGCTATCCCCGCGCAATCTTCAACTGAGTCACTGATTGAGCCACCTGTGCTGAAGCCGGGATATCCTGAAAACCTGACCTGTTGGTGGCCCTTGAGGACTGGAGTTGCCCACCCCTGATTTAAAAAAGGGACCATTTTACTTTTTTTGGGAATTCTTTTTTTTTTTTCCCCCAACGAGAGCACATGCTTCAACTGTGCATTATTTGGGTAGCAGTCTATTCTGGAGACCCTCATTTGAAACAAAGTATTAATCTGCATTTAACTTGTCATATTTGCATCAGTGAATACAAAAGGG
Organism: Ascaphus truei; assembly: GCA_036426205.1. Taxonomy (NCBI): domain Eukaryota; kingdom Metazoa; phylum Chordata; class Amphibia; order Anura; family Ascaphidae; genus Ascaphus; species Ascaphus truei. The sequence goes on along the minus strand of CM071571.1, from coordinate 8,783,748 downwards.
CAGTCATTTTTGCACCATGTTGTATGTGTAAATTAACCTCTCTAAAGCTGGGCATTGCCTGGGAATATATTACAATTCATCTGGTACTGAAGGTGTTAATCCCACTATGGTCTTTCCCAAGAGAGGTTATACCAGCACACAGCGATACGCCATAATCTAGATTACTTTCTAGATCACCCCAAACAGTGATGAAAAAAAGAAGATGCACATTTCCAAACATATAGCTGCATTTATTGGTTTTTATACCTCCACACAACCCTTCTGGATCTCATAGCAGCTATAGCAAGCAGCAAAGAGGAAGTTCTCACATACTGGTGGTCACTGGCTTAGATATGGCAGGGGTGGACCCAACACAAAATCAACTTGGTATCCTTAAATATTCAATACCATTCTAACATGCACAACGCTCTTTTTAAATGTAGGTACTTTGAACAAAGAAACGCTGGTTATAGTACAACAAAAGTATTTTGTCCAACTCTGTATTATATTTAATATGAATCGTAAATTGACACCTGTAAAAAAAGTCAAACATATAACCCCCCCCCCCCCGACCCCAAAAAATAAGTTTAGAATGATGGAAAAACCTATCCAATTATTATTTCAAAGATAAGGATTGGGGATTTTCTCACTCAATTTAACATGTGATTTTCAAATTATAAACTCACTCTCCCCCCCCCCCCCCCCCCAAAAAAAGAAAAAGTCGCCCCCCCCAAAACACTCCCTCACCCCCCTCCTCCGCACGACACTTACCTGCAGCGGGGTCTGGCTACGGGGTCCAACGGTGTGGTGTGCCCTTCTGTCTTCTCCCCTGCAAATTCATCTTTTCCCTCGCAGCTCCAGTGAAAATGGCCACGCCGCGTCAAATGACGGCGCAGTGTGGTGACGTAACGTGGCTCTGCGTCATGTAGCGTCCTGTTGCCATGGCAGGGGGAAGAGATGAATTTGCAGAAGAAGACCAGGAGATGCTGGGGAACGCCGCCACAGGTTAGCAGTCGACAGCGGCCACGGATGCAGTCGCCACGGGTGACCACATTTGTCAAGCCCTGATATGTAGCATCCTCACTATTTTCCCCCACTGCCTGGCCCCTCCCGCTGTATGACAAAGGCCCCGCTCACGGTGCCCGCTACGCAACGCGCGCGTTCGGCACTCTTTGATGTTATAGTGCGAGAGGTTTCAGTCTAGAAAAATCTCCTGGCGGGAAAGTACAGCGCTGACGCTGCTACACATGAGACAAACAACTCAAGCTGTCATTTTGTGCGGCAGCAGCGTCACGTGTATTTCGCCAGCCAATGAGTGAAATGTAAATACAAGAAACACCCTACCTATGTCTGGGTCCCGCCCACAAGTCGCGTCATTCAGTCTGCTGGGGATGAGCACACATCACCCAGCAGACAGACGCGCGCACGTCAAGTCGTGAGGTAGGCACAGTGTGCTCGGCCTAAGTGGGTTCTGCAAAAGGCAGTTAGTTGTTCCCTCACCTAGGCAAGTGCCAGGTCATCCCTCACCTAGGAGTGTGTGAGCAAGGAACGTGTAGACTGCCTGGGGGTCTCAAACTCCTGGGATGAACAGTCAAGGGCCAGAGAAGAGTGCAAGACCTTCCCTAGTAAGCAAGGAGTATTCTGGATACAGGGACTAGGACACCAAAAGGAGACCGCTCTTGCAGAGGAGGTTGGGGGACCCAACTCCTGGCTAGGTGTGGAATTGAGGTGGGACTAGAAGCCAAGGCCTGATCAGAAGTATTCACTGGGAAGGGTCTAACATGAAAATGCCCCATGGAGATTTGTACAACTGGAAACCCTGGGTACTCATACTGAGGTATGGTGACCTATGAGAGTAACTATACCCAGATAGTGTCTGATACAGCGTGAGATTTATGTGCTTGCCTATCCAATAAAAATCTTAAGCTGCAAAAGAGATCCTTGCGCCCTATTTCTGTGTTCCTGCACCATCGCCTCCCTTACCGACCTTGGCCTGCACAGAAGAGACCCTGCGATCGCAGGTACATGACCGGGAAGCTCACACTCTAATCCTATCAGAAGAGGGTTGGAACTCTGTTTCAGACTAAAAGACATTATCTACCCATGTGCAACCTACCCCCAACAGCTGGGAGGGGGAGGGGGGGGAGAGGAGGGGGTAGGGGTGTTTATAAAAACCCCTATATATAGAATATAATATATTTACCCCTAATATATATATTATCTCGATGAATCCTTTTTGGAGCAAACTGGGAGAGTCCTGAGTGTTTCTGGTGCAGAACAATTAGCAGAAGCAGCAGGGAATGCTTGCCAATAAACACTACAATTTGAGGTTAAGCAGCTGTAAATCTGCATTAATTGTTTCAGGAATTCAGCTATTTACAAAGATTTACCAGAGCAAACAAATAAGAAAATTGGATGTCTTTTCTTCTTACCTTCACATTGTTTCCCCTCTCCTTTATAACCCGGTTTGCAGATGCATTTGTAAGATTTAGGTGTGTTTTGGCATATGGCATCAATGTGGCAGTCATCCGTTCCCTCGGCACACTCATCACTATCTGTTATTCAAGCAAAAGGAAGGGGGTCAGTGCATTTATGACTAGGGAGATAGACAGATACCACAGTAATTGCTGTTGTACAGGGTTGTCTTGCAAGTAAAATAAGTTAAAATATACAATAAAACACCCCAAAGTATGAATCACTAGAGTAACCCTGACACTAAATCACACAATTCCCTTTAATGCCATATGGGTTAACCTGCATATGGATTAACCTGCTCTATAAATTGGTGCACTTTATACAACACATTAATTGTAGGGCAACAATATTCCTGCACTATATAAAATCACAATGTTTCCACACTGGGGAAATAATCTGATCATATAACAGTTGTCACTCATGATTAATATTTGCAAATCACTTGAATAGGTCGAGGGTGAAACAAGTCTTTTATATGGCAGAGCTCATCTAGTGAGATCAAATGTGCATCTAAATAAAATCATTATGGGATTCAAGGAGACGTGCAATATCCAAAAAGTGATATTTCAAACATTTCACTGCTATTATATATGACTTTTTGTCTTTAATTTCCCCAGGCACACTAAATGCAGAAGTATTTACTTGTGAGTGGTGTATAGCAAACCTGCCTGTTCAGAAAAAGGTAATCCATTTCTGCATGTTTGTGTGGGTTTGGATATGTTCCCCTATTACTGCTAAAAACAGAAAGCTAAAGTCTGATCTTTGTAAACATGTAGTTTGTTTGTTGAATTGGTTTCGGTGAATGTCAAGAAGGAAGGAAAAGTTGTACATGAGAAATAGACTAACCCTCAACAAGAATGTCTTAGTGTATCTGTGAGCCCTACACAACCCCAGGGCTGTTAGAAAAATAAGTGGCCCTGGGCTATTGATTGATGCCTTTATGTCAATAGGGAAATTTGCCTTGCTGGGAACACACTTTTAATTGTCTCTTTCACAATTTAATGCTGCACAAACATCTGGGCTTTTCTGTAAAAGGAGGGGTGTATAGCACTAGAGGAGTGATCAGGACAGATATGCTTTTATTTGGATCACACCCTAAATAAATCAAAATTGTGTCCAGGACATGACTTGGAATTGCTAGAATGAATACAATTATGATGCAATCTTTTCTTTAAAGCAATTACAATTAGCAGATTGCAGGAAAAGGTTACTTAAAAAAAATAAAAATAATGAAGGAGTTGTATTATTTGTCTGAAATGGTATAGAGCTCAGCCACCCCTTTTTGAAAGACGCAATCCAAGTAGAAGGGAAACAAATTATATGTAGGGATGCTTGAATATAAAGAGCAAAGTGCAGGAAAATATTCCAGATGTAGGGATGGGACATTTTAGCCTGATCAATCTGCAGGGTGTATTATAATATGAGTCTGGCATTAAGAGTATATTAAAATCTTCAGAAGAAAAATCCTCTTACAGCTGCACCAGGAAAAGATATGAAATGATTTACCTCTGTGTGTATCATTTGCTGCTGAACGAGTCACATTAGATTTAGATGTGAAGAAAGCCGGGGGGGGGGGGGGGGGGCAAGTGCAAAACCCAGACAACATTATACAAAGAAAACAGGAATTGAAAAGGGGGAAATACTGGGACGCATTAAGTGGCACCTCACATCAGGGTCACTACAAGTGACAGCTGGGACCTCACAATTAAATAAAGCACTGAGGGAAAAGGGGGAGAAATCTCAGCAAGGAGATGGGACATTCAAAAATCAGATCTACCCACCAGTGATACTAATGCAACTTGCCTTTTACTGGACTAGAGAAGTTAGCATCAACTTCACTGCTTCAGCCCAGATTTCCCTTACATGGACCAATCTGCATTAGGAAAAGAAGCCCCAAGAACTAGAATTTAACTTGCACGAAAGCAGCAGATGACATGGACATGGAAGCGAATGATGTGCCTGGTATCTTCAGTATTATTTGTTGGTTGGGCAATCACAATGCTTCTTCTGCACATGGTGCCAAATAAGTGAAGGGCATTTAAAAAAAAAAAAATAGGGTGCCTATTCTATAACCACGGATAGCATTGCTACAAAAGTTACCAATTCGTGTGCTCTGAACAGCAGCCCAGTAATGCCATGTGGATGGGGGATACATCCAGGGGAAGGTTGTATAAGGGAAGAGAGGCAGCATCTCTTACCTGGGACCCCATTGCCTCCTGTGAACCTGACAGGATATAAGACGGTGAAAAACAAACAAAAGTGCCATGAAAAACAAACAGTCCCCATGATAATATGACTCAGTGCAGCTGATGTGTTCCTTTGATAAGAGACACACTCAGCACTGCTAGAGTGGGGTGAGACAAGCTGACCAGCTGACAGCCTAGCCCTGATTGGCTAAGGCGCAGGGAGAATGGGGGGGAGCAGTGGTGCTAGGGCCAATCCCGTGGTCGCTAGAAGAAAAGGGGCGTGGAGATGAGAGGTGCAGTCACCCCCCTCTTTAGAAATTCTTATTCCTAACCTAATATTGTCCCACAATAAAGTGTATATACTCTGAAGTACCCAGTGTGTGTGTATAATACTACCCTTTTCTTATATAGCTCTGACAGTGTTTCCATTTGTTTGTATACACTTTCTGCGTGTACACACATGTTTTGTCTTTGTGTATTCTGACAGTACATATAATTTTATGGCTGGCACAATAAATCCCTGTCCCATAGAATTTACAATCTAATTTTGGTACCTGAGGCACAGGAAGACAATGGGACTTCGCCATGGTCACTGGGATCCAACACCGGGGATATCAAACACTTCCAAGCTATGTAAGACACATATTAGTTTGTAAACTCTATGAAGCAGCGATTCCCATGGGGCCTATTTCTGTGTGTGTTAAAAAAATAAAATACACACACACACACAAGTTCAAAAAAGTTTAAAACGATTAGGGTGCAAAAAATAAAGATCTTTTCTTCCCTCGCTCTTTGGAACTTGGTGGAGTATATGTTCTCATATGACATGTGCACTTGCCGAAATTCGCCTTGTTTTTTGTTATTTAGGAGTGCTTTCACGTCTCCAATTTTGATATATATTGTTCATTATATTCTAACTGGTTTGCATTTTAATTTGGTTGGATCTTCCTATTATAAAGCACTTTATGCATGGTTGCTACTAAATAGATTGCATTATTTTATTTTATTTTTAAACCCCAGTGTATTATCCCTGGTAAAATAATGATTGTGGTCTTGATTTTATTTTGCTATAATAATCTAAGACGTAATGGATTACAGTATAACACAAGGAACGTCTAAGAAGTACATACATTATAATGCGATCTCTTAAAAGTAGAAAATGAATACCTGTCCTACACAATTTACTATCTAAACCAACAACTTTTGTTCTATAAATCATCGTGTTATTGCATAAATAAATGAAAAGGTGTGTTTTTTGTTGTTGTTGTTCCTGCTTCAGAAATCTGTAGTTTTACACATCGCTGCATTTTATTTCTAATCACAGTCCCTGTTTAATTACTTTCCTTAACTCCAGAGTCAAAAACTTGTTGTTATCAGCTTTGCAAAAAATAAAAATGGAACGGGGGAATTATGCAGATACTGTATGTGTGTATATATATATATATATATATATATATATATATATATATAGATAATATGAATAGAACATTTTTTTTTTTTTTTTTTTTTAGAAATCAAATCACGGTACATATATTTGAGGGCATTAACCCCTGCGTCGCCAGGGCAGTTACAGGCCCTCCGGTGATGTAGGGGTTAAGTTAGTTGCATTGTCTGGCTTTTCCTTTCTTGTTGATTCAGTGACTGCCTCCTAGACAGAAATGGTTACTCACAAACTAAAGGGAAGAAAGGGCCTTTCAAGAAAGAACTGTGCAGCAAAGCAGCAACTTAACAGCAGGTTCTCCTTAGCAACCAATCAGGGATTTTTTTTTTTAACTCAACGATGAGAAACCTTTTTTTTCTTCTTTTTGTCCCCTTCTGGTTCCCCAAGATCCGCACTGACCGGTGCATTCGAAGAGGCAATTGCCCCTCTGAAAATGAACACGGAGGCATATAAATCTGTAACGAGTATGGTTGCACCCCCCTACCCCAAAGCGTATTTTACGTTCTTTTAAGCTGTGTAGTCCATCACTGTGTGTAAGTGGTTATCTACCCAATCCCGAAGCAAAAACACCCCAAAATGGAACAATTTCTTTTTTTTTTTAATCATTTTTTATATAGTCTTTGAAAAAAAGCTGTCCTTCTGGCATTATAAAGTGCGGTGCCATTTGACACTGAAGGGGTAACTAATAGGTTATTGAACAATGTTTATCAGAAATTGATTTGTCTGAGACTAACATTTCACTGCTTTCAATGGGATTTGTAAATGTTTTTTTTTTTTACTAAGATCCATATTCACTAAAGCAGGGGTGGGCAACTCCAGTCCTCAAGGGCCACCAACAGGTCAGGTTTTCAGGATATCCTTGCATGTGAAAGACTGAGCCTCTGATTGAGCCACCTGTGCTGAACTGGGACTGATTGAGCCACCTGTGCTGAAGCAGGGATATCCTGAAAACCTGGCCGGTTGCTGGCCCTTGGGGACTGGAGTTGCCCACTCCTGCACTTCAGGCCTCGGCCATGTTCCCTGCTTGCTGGCGGAAGCGCGCTCCCGCTCAGCACTGAGCCCCTACAGCCGCAATTAGAGCGGCTTTAGTATGGGCTCACCTACGCTTCCGCAAGCGCGCGGAAGCGCAGGTCTTAGGGGAATTTAAAATTCCCCCGCTTGCCGGCGCGACAGGACGGTCACGTGAGCGGTTCGCCCAATGAGGGCGAACCAGCTCCGTGACATCACTGGCCCGCCCCCGGCCAGTGACGTGCCCGCCCCCGGCCCGCCCCCTGGCAGCGCGTGTGGTAAGCAACCGCAAGACCAGGGAAAGCACCCGCTTTCCCTGAGCCTCAGCGCGCCTCAGCACGCCAGCAGGGAGCCTGGCCGAGGCCTAAGGGTGCAAATCTTTAGCAGGAGATAACGCCCATTCATTTAAAGAAGAGTTACCCTATTTCCTCGATTCTAAGACGCACCTTTTTTCCGATTTTCACCTGTCTGAAATCGGGGTGCGTCTTAGAATCGATGTATTAAAAAATATATATATTTTTAAAGTGTCTACAGTACTAACCCCCTCTTCTCACTTACCATGTTTCAGGAGAGGTCCCATGTCAGCGGAGGACGAAGCGGGCGGCGGCGGCAGGAGAGGTCTCACATCTGCAGATGGTTGAAGATGGACAGTGGGTGGGAGTGCGGCGGCGGCAAGTCCCAAGTCTGCAGGTGAATGAAGATAAGAAGATGGCGGGCGTGCGGTGGCGGCAAAAGCAGGAGATCATAATAGCAGAATACCTGTGCAGGAGCAGAGCGGCATAGGGGAACGGCTTGGGAGGTGAATACTGTAACACCGGAAGTTGACCGGTGTCTGTCTTCTGGTTACAGAGTGCACCTCTCAAGCCGTTCCCCTGTGCCGCTCTGCTCAGCTCTCCTGCTAGTATGATCTCCTGCCTCCACGCCCGCTGTCTTCTTATCTTCATTCACCTGCAGACCCAAGACATGTCCTGCCGCCGCACTCCCGCCCGCTGTCCATCTTGAACCATCTGCAGACGTGGGACGTCTCCTGCTGCCGCCGCCGGCTTCTTCCTCTGCTGACATGGAACATCTCCTGAAACATGGTTAGTGAAAAAGTAATTTCCCTCGATTGTAAGGGCCAGATCGATGGTGCGTCTTACATTCGATGGCGTCTTGCAATCGAGGAAATACGGTAGGCTGTGCTAAACTTTAGCACCCTGCAGGGAATATAGAGTTTATTCTATAGCCACAAGAGCCGCCAATCAGGTGGGTTTTTTTTTTGCTTTGGTGGATAAAGAAGATACTCCTAAATCTAATGCTACTTTCACACCAGTTTTACAGCTTGGAGCCTGATGCATGGTCACCTGAGGAAAGCTACATGTGGGACCCTGGGAATATAAAGGGATACTCATTGGGATTATATAAAGCAGAATGACCATTTTCCAAAAGTGATGATTGTAATTATAATATTAGGGAACTATGTAAATACTCAGAACTCCGAAATGTGATATTCCATTGTATCAGCAATATCCCAATTCCCTTACTGTGCTAAAGACGCATTTATAACCAGGACATACTTGAAAACGAGAGGTAACTCTCAATGTATTACTTCCTGGTAAAATATTTTATAAATAAATAATAACATCTAACTTCATTTAGATACGTTCTAGATTTACTGGGAATGTAATTACTACCGCCAGAACACGTATAAGTAGGAATCGCACAATATTTTTTAATAACAATATAAGAATGTACAAAGCTAACCTCATACAATCTAACCATACTTGAAAGAAAAGACAGAGAATAAAGAATTTAAGGAAAAACAGGGGGGGGGGGGGGGTCCTTCCGCTGAGACACTATTGTTAAATAAATGTGATCGCTTATATGTGAAATGTATTCCTTCTCCGTAAACCTTCATCTTTGGGAAACTGTAAGCGAATCAACTGAGCCCATATTACTGTGAAATTCCTTGGATTAGGATAGGGGCGGGATACTTCCAGTCCTCAACAGCTACCAACAGGTCAGGTTTTCAGGATATCTCTGCTTCAGCACAGGTGGCTCAAGCAGGGGTATCCTGAAAACCTGACCCGTTGGTGGTCCTTGAGGACTGGAGTTGGCTACCCCTGATTTAAACGGTTCTCCAAAGATCTTACAATGGTACCGCTGGTTCCCGAGCTGTGAGAGGTAATGTCACTCGGTCACAGAGAGCCGACACTGTGTTACTTTGATTGTAAGCTCTCCGGGGCAGGGATTTCCTTACCTATTGTTTGTTGCATTTAGTGTATTATAATTCCCTGTATTGTCTCTTTTGTCAAGCGTTGAGTACACTGTGGGCGCTATATACAGAAAGACGCACAACCGTACACACACACTCTGTGTTGAATCAATTTTCATCAATGACAAAAGCAAAATGCTGCAGGTCTTGTAGGGCACTTCAGGGGTTAACATAAAGCTAGCCCTCCTCTCTGTTCTCAATGCTTAACCCTGTCACTTCTGGGGAGACTGCTACAAATTGCTCTTTAAATTTGTGCTGCTGCACGGCTCAGCGTTCCTTGCGGCACTTTTGTTTTAATTGATGCAGCATTTGATTACCGAAGTTGCCGATCGTTCAGTTCTCCGGTGATTGGGGTTGCCAGGTGGTATCTCCAAAAAATATTAGACACGAGAGTGAAAGGTGCAAAGCGATGGGGAGAAGTTGGTGGGGAGGGGTCTCCCCGGAATTGTTTGTACGAAGTAGAATATGAAACGGTGCAGATCGGTGCAGATCGGTGCAGATCGGTGCAGATCGGTGCATACTTGGAGGGAATATTTAGAAAAAAATGACATAACGGTCAGATAATTTAGAAATGGATTACATGTAGTCATACGGAGCCAGGACGAGCGATACTAACCTAAAAACGCACTATACATAAAATGTAAACAACTGGTTTTAAATGCAAGAAATTCTAGAATTTGTACTATTTCAAATGTTATTTTTAATGTTTTAATGTTCATGAAAACGCCACACTCACCCTCTTTCAACCCCCCCATCCTCTCACCCCCCCATCCTCTCTCACCCCCCATCCTCTCTCACCCCCCCATCCTCTCTCACCCCCCCCTCTCTCACTCCCCCCATCCTCTCTCACTCCTCCTGGCTGTAGCACCGGAAATTGTCACTTCAGGTCGCCAGTGCCACCACCCTCTGCCGCACACCGCACACGTCGCTCTCCTCCTCTGTTCTAGACTGCAGTGCGACTGCTCTGCTGTGCTGTTTGCTGCCCGCCCTCCCCTCCAAACCGGTCAGGTCACTAGGTCAGAGAGGTAATACCAGACACATACACGTCCGGTTTTACCGCTAATTCTTTACTGGACAGTGTGGCCAAATATCGGTTAGTCTGGTTCAATACTGGACACCTGGAAACCCTGCCTGTGATCGATCGATCAGATGCTCTCTGGGTTCATGCTCATGAATCAATCCTTCAGTCAGTGGAACTCAGCAGCTACAATGTAACCTTATATTACTAAGGGGAACATTGCCTATTGTTACAGCTTGTGCCACAGTCTCCTGTTGGGAACACTGGAACACTTTCTTGTTTGTAATAATTTATTGCCAAAGCTCTTGCACTGTTGAGGAGGTGCGCTAAAACCTGCTATAGCAACCAAAGCATGCTCAGAATATTAAAACTCTTTCAAAATGATATTAAGTTGAGTCTATAAAAAAAGCGCAGTAAGTATCTAATACTACAGAACTGATTTATATAAAAAAACACATATAGGATATTGAATGTTTTGCTGTTTTAATACTTGCTATGAGTAAAGAAGTTGCGGTGATAATGATCATTAAATATTCTTTGCTCTTCTTTTCCAAACAGTAGAGGATTAGTTTATTGATGAACCTATTCTAATGGATGAATCCATTTGAGTGATGCTCAGTGTAACAGGGACTTATCCCTGTTTTAGAAACTGCCTCTAAAGCCAGCAGGGAGCTGGTTAATTGCAGCCAGGCAATTAACCAGACTCCACCTGGTAATCAGACAGGTTTAAAACTCCTGCTGAAACAGACCCAGAGAGACTCTCTTGAGCTCATAGGATTACTGTCCGCTGATTGCAAGACACTGGGGAAGAGACCTTTCTTCCAGGTGCTGCAAACCCAGAAACTGACCAAAAAGCTGGCCCTCAACAAACACCCACCCGGAACCAGAGACCGACCCAGCCACCCGCTTTGAGGTACCTGTTGAGACAATGGGGTGATAGACTGGTAAGGGGCTTTTCCTCCCAGTCTTGCAGATGGGGACTGAGTAAGTTAGTTAGTCCTTACAAGGGATAGGTGTTTGTTTCTTTTGTATATTTTTGTTTGCTGTGCATTGTTTAAAGGGACAGGCTAAATAAAGCCATGTTTTAACTTCACCCACAACTGTCTCCATCAATGTACCTCTGCACACGTCTCTTAGGCTTAGTTCATAGACACTAAAGCCGTGCGGAGGCGCGCTGAGGCTCAGGGAAAGCCGTGCTTTCCCTGGCCTTACACAGCGCGCCATCCGTGGGCGTGTCTGGGGGCGGGCCAGTGACGTCACGGAGCTGGTTCGCCCTCATTGGGCAAACCGCTCACGTGACCGGCCCTGCGCTCCGGCGAGCACAGAAACAAAAGATTTGGTAAGACACACGCTTCCGCAGGCGTGCGGAAGCGTGCGCGAGCCCCTGCTAACGCCGCTCTCATTGCGCTTACCATGCCCGAGGCCTTACACTCCGTGTCCGTGATTAATATACTTTGTAAAGAAATTAAACTGTCCTGTCTGAGGTAACATTTCATTGAACTAATCCGGTCTAGGATTTTTGACCACAACCAAAACGTTGCTCGGACATTTCACAGCGATGTCCAGGTCTGATAAGTGCATGTTTAAATGACCGCTACACTGCTCCGACGCGCCATCTGTAAATGTCCCGTGTGGTGTCATATTTCTGACATTTGGGAACAGATCTATCGCGTGTGGAAGCTGTCAGGTAATATGGCAATCAGGCACTAGTTACAAAGTATCAAACTGATAGTATGTTCCTCTCACCTCAGTCAGTAATTAGAGGAATGATTGCACGAAGCAATATGAGGAGCAGTGGCGTAGGTAGATATGGGCGGCCCCCCCGGGCAAAATGTTTCTATTGCACTGGCCACGCATGCGCGATTTGCAATTGCCAACTGCGCATGTGCGATCGGCACTTGCCGGCTTCTGGTGCGACCGGCAAGCTCCGATCGAGCATGAGCGACTGGCAAGTACCAATCTCGCATGATCGACCGGCAAGCTCCTATTAGCATGCGCATTAGCGACTGGCAATTACCGATCGCGCATGAGCACGAGCAGCCGTCAATTGCCGATTCATGCATGCGCAGCCACAAATATGCCGGGACAAATATGGATTGGTCACCCTAGAGAGCGGGCCCCTGGACTTCAGCTACGCCACTGAAGAGGTGTCAGGATTATAACCAATATGGTTACATTATAATTAGGGCTTCTGGTTTTCCGTATTTCCTTTTTGTGTTTTTTGGGGTTTTCATTTCATTAAAAAAACAAAATCTGGGTTTATCAGTGTGTAACAGGGGAGTTATCCCTGTTCAGGTAATGTGCCTCTAATCCAGCAGTGTGGTGGTTAACTGCTGGTAGTCAATTAACAAACACCACCTGCCTGATTAGATTGCTTAGAAAAGCCTGTCTTTTGAGACAGGAAGGAAGATTGTCCCTTACTCTCACAACTTGTGAGACTGACATGGGGACAGGCGTCTTGAGTCTACCAGAAGAGGCTGCTTGCAAGACACAGGGGAAACTGCTAAACCTGAATGCTGACAAACCCTGAAGAAAAGGTAGCAACCAGGAACAGAGAAGAGTTTCCCTCCAAACCACAAGGAACAGATAAGACTTTCATTTATAAGACTTTCTACATCTGCTCATTTCATGATATATGTTTGGGGCTGGGAGACATGCTTATCTAAAGGGAGTTGTGGACTGCATAGTATTTCCCTAGAAATACTCCCAAGTGAATAGAAGCTTTGTTTACCCCTTGTTTGGATGGTTTCCTGATGTTAACGAAACAGGCGCAATAAAAGCCTTATTTAATTTCACCATAACCAGTCTCCCTTGCATACCTCTGTGAGCGTCCGCCTACACAATGTTTAATAATGGGAACAAAATGGGCACACATTGGATTTCAGTGTTTATTGGTGAACACATTGTAGTTTTCATAAGCCCATTTTTTTGCCCCTGTGTTCTCCCTGTGCACTCCCTGTGTCCTCCCTGTGCACTCCCTGTGTCCTCCCTGTGTCTGGGCTGTTACACGAGGTGGAATACCATAGGAAATTGTGCTTTAGTCCCGTTTTTTTTTATTGGTTTTAACAGAAAGTGCAAGTTAGTCAATCAGTGGTGTTTTTCGGTTAAAACCTAAAACCTAAAACCTGAATTTCTAATTATGATGGGATGCAACCAGTGCGAGAAATGCTATAAAGGCAGTGACTTTTTGTCCAATTTAGGAAAGAAATATATCTACATATGTTAAACATTGAGGCAAAGAATTTATGCTGTAAAATAGAAAGGCTTTCTAAAAGAAACACCTATAAAATAAACAGCAAATAAAAATAACCCTTGTGAGCACAGTCACGGTTGTGCAACCTTGTCTTTCCCCATTATCTCTTTAACCCAGGCTGTGCTGAAAAAATGGACAAGAAGCAAAAAATGACACACAGGGTGCTCATTTGCATGTCATTACCCAGAATCCCTGGCTGCTGTGGAAGCACTGTATGCTAAGAGATCATGGGCAAAGTCAGGTTTGTAGACCTGTCTGAGACATGTGAATGAGCTCACACGTGGTGGTGTTTTTGTGTCTTAAAATACACAGAAAGTGGAATTGTACGTTTCTGGTACTCTGGGTGTGATAATAAAAAAGTAGAGGTATTTAAAGTATGAATATAATAATAATTGTACTCATACAAACCTCATACGATCATCATACTTTTACCACTGTCTTAGGTACTTTTTTTGTCCCTCTTCTTTGTATCTACAAATCTGCTAACCGATCAGATGGAAGGAACTAACAATGCATCCAACGGCTCATCTTGGGTCGTGGTTGGACGCCACCTGAGATGATGATTTGTATCATAGAGCTCCATCTTTTGGTGACGATTCAGTAGTGCACCACTCACTAACCAGTATGTTTTAACTTCTCGCTCTTCTTCCTGCGCTGTGTGTGAGTAAAAGTCCTACACCCAGTTAGGCTTGTCCTGTGGATATCACATAACCCAAATTTGTTTTTGGATGTTTGGTTCCATTCAGTATAACTTGTTATTGACTGTACATCTGACTAGCCCTCAAGAGCAACAGTCACTGAACAGTAGTGAACAATACATTTTCAATAGATCACTCTGTGCTATGAAAGCCAATTGTAGAAAACGTGTTCGATGTAAATATTATACAATAGCGCTACAAATAAATGAATCAGTAAATAAAAGTTTAGGCCCCCTACGCTAAAAATGATTTAGCTGGTAAATTCAAAGAATCCTCCGATGGTTCTGCCACACATTATATACGTTATGGTGGGTGTAGGAGACGAATGCAGAGGTACAACCAGGGAAACATATATTAGGGATAATAAATCTTGGCTTTTATTTAGCCCATATCTTCAAACACAGCTTTAAGGCAGCATAATAAACAAATAGCCTATCCCTTTGTAAGGGCTAACTCATTCTCCCAGTCCCTATCTGCAGGGCTGGGAGGATAGGCCTCTGACCCAAAGTCCAAAGTGGTACCTGTTATCAGGGGCTCTTCCCCCTCAGTCCGGGTCTGAGTTGGTGTCCGTGGTGGGTCACGGGTTCCAGTGACTGCTGTGACCTGGAATATAGGGACTGGTTCCCTGGGATCCCTCTCTGTCAGCAAACACCTCCCGGGTGCTAGAGCGATCCCCTGCAGTTCAAGCAGGAGGCTTTT
This sequence comes from Ascaphus truei, assembly GCA_036426205.1. Classification (NCBI taxonomy): domain Eukaryota; kingdom Metazoa; phylum Chordata; class Amphibia; order Anura; family Ascaphidae; genus Ascaphus; species Ascaphus truei. The sequence goes on along the minus strand of CM071571.1, from coordinate 8,768,737 downwards.
CTACCTGTCCGATGAGCCAGGTTTAGACTGGTTAATTGTCTGTGGCTGCAATTGCCCAGTTCCCTGCTGGACGCATCAGACCAATACAGGCTTTCTATTCAAGCCCTTTTAGACAGGGGTTAAGGCCCTGTCACATACCTCCCCCATTTGTGGGTAGCTCAGGCTAGCTGAAGTCCATCCCTCCACTCTCACTCAAGATGTACCTGTGGCACAATGAGAATGGGTGGAGGGAAAGAACCCCCCAATCACGCTGGGTTTGGAGCCCTTTTTCCAGGAAACCAGAGTCTCTTCCAGAACGTGCTTGAAATTGGTGCACGTTAGTCGCTCAATTAGGACTTTTCCCATGCTCAGTCTTTCCAGAATGTGCTTAGCTTACTTCCGCGGAGAACTCGTCGCTCAAGCTCCTCTTTCCATTTAACCAAGGCCTTTAACTGCTTGGCCCCGGGTTTTTCCATGTGTTGGGAAATCTTTTCTTCCCTGAGACCACCTGTATCGGGTTCGGTAGCAATAAACGCTGGTGGTTCAACCTGGGCGGAGTTTTATCCACTCTTATTGACCCCAGTGGCATCTCAGTTTGGTAGGCGGTAGACATCGTCTTGGGCCTCTGTTTCTTGACGTATTCCTTTTTTGAAGCTGACCGCTTCAATGTGCGGGGTTTCTCTACTGCAGTAGCACCATCTGTGAGCTTCTTCCATACCGTGGGACCTCGGCCTACAGCTTCTTTATCCATCACGAGCTTACTCGTACAAAGTATGACTCCTTTTTCTGTATAGGTGTCATTTGTGGCTGGTTTAGGATCACTAAATTCCAGTAAATCAGTCTTTTTGTTGTTCTCCTTTTTGCAGTTCACAAGCCTGTAGTCTTGTGCCTTTTTCTCTTACAAAGACAAGTGGGCATCTACGGTTTCATATTTAGGGGCAGGATCACAGACACTGTTCACTCTTAATCTAGGCAAAGACTGAATCTTTATAGTGGCTATTTTCATTGTGAGGAAATTGGTTTGGCCCCCGTGAGTACAGTAACAGGACTGAATTTGTAAGGTCCATCTCGGTCCGAATTTGGTTCTTTTTCCCTGGGTATTATGGACCGTCAGTTGTAGCACGGAGACGGTATTGCAGATGCAAGCTGTGCGATGCTATAAGCGCTTCGTTGTGACGTAGGACCTATATCTGGACTGAATCACACAAACAGCTTATTTTATTTTCCTGTAGCATCTTTGTTGCAGACACTTCCTAACATGTGACTGGAGTAAGATTACCCATTGCTTCAAATGTTCATCATTCTTTCTTTGTCGTTGCATTCTCCATATTGACTGGAGAAGGCCGGCTGCTTTATTCTGGCGACACAGCGGACTAGTTTTTGTTCCTCTGTAGGCAGCCTTTTTGATGAGCGCTGCAGAGTGTTTGCGCAGATACCTTTCTCTCTCCAACCTTCCTTGGATGAGAGCTCGGCCATATTTCTGGAGGGTTAGCACGCTTCTCTCTCTTTCAGAGTCTGCTCTGATCTTAGAGAGTTCCAATTGCAGACACAGGGATTTGCTCTTTTCCTGGTGAAGAGCGCCCTCTGCTTCTTCCAGTGCTAACTGCACTTCCAACTTTTCTCATTGGAGTTGTTGCTTCTCCTGAACTTCTTTACTGACTTGTGTAGCCAGATATGAAACCTCCTCTGTTGGGTTTCTATTCTTTCTTTCCACAGTCTTTATAACCCACAGGGCCTTCTTGTAGTCCTCCCATTTACGCAGTTCTGAATAGAAATTCCAGGTCTCCTGGTGTGAGACTTCTAGCTCTAGGTTGAGGGCGTGAAGCTCCTCCTCAGAGACTTTAAGATCCATTGTAAGACTGAGGACATCTTTTTGAGAGACTTCCAGCTCTACCGCTAGACTGTGAAATTCCTTTTTAGAACTTTCCAGTTGTGTGTGGAGACCGCTGACCTCCTGGCGAGATACATCCAGCTCTATATTCAGTATGGACCTCTTTCTTGGAAGATCTTCGGTTCGGAATAAGAATTCACACAATTATGGTGCAGCATCGGATAAAATATATGTGCTTGTTGTCACTAATTTTAATATGATTTTTTTTCCCCCACAGCAAATGAATGATAAGAGACATACTTCATGGGGGGCAATGTGGAGTGTGACATGAAGATATCATTTATGCCATGTTTGATATCAACTGGAACAAGTACAAGTATCATGTTACCCAGACAAAAGTAGTAAACATGTTTGCTGTACTTATCACATGAAAATACATATGTACTAAGTGGTACTACTCCATAAGGCTCCTTCAGAGACCAGAATGTGTCTTACAGAATATCACTGCTTAGTAAATATGGGCCTAATTGTTGCAAGAGAAGTAACTGAAGTAACTGAATTACACGTTTATATAAAAAAAATGACTACAAACCAAACCCAAAACCCACGATACTTTATTCTAGTATTATTAATAATCTTTGAATAAATCAGATGATTATTAATCTGAAAGTATATTTATTCAACAACCAATCTTCTCCTTGCTCGGTAATAGCTTAGCTTTATTTACTTAAAATAGGGCTAAATGATTCCCTGACAAGGAGAAGACAGCGTCACAACATACTGAATAGGACTCTTTGTTCCTGTAGGGGAACAGGAGTACGTATTCTCTCGCACAGTATAAGCACATGTGAAGACCACGGGAGGGGAGCAGCACAGGAGGAAGACAGCTGGCGGCGGGAGAAGAGGACCATGCCAGCGGAGCAGAGGAGTTAGAACAGGTGAAAAAGGGCAATGCACTGCCTGTAAAAACAGTGAGGAGGCTCACGGCAGCAAAAGAGCATTTATTGCATTAAAAATCAGACAACAGGCCCCCCAGGGCTACAGCAGGTAACCACCTATGCATTTCGGGCTCTACGCCTTTTCTGAAGAAGCAGAGGAGTTAGACAGCGGGCGGCGGAAGCATCAAGAGAAGTCCATGAGACCATGTGAATCGGAGCAGGAGCAGAGCGGCCCAGGAGAACGGCCGGGGAGGAGCTGCGCTGTAACAGCGGCAGACACAAGAAGTCAGCGCACTGTCGAATAAAACGGAATGTCGGATAACCGAAAGTCGGATAATCGAGACTCTACTGTAATACTGGCAACTATGTTACATGCGTAGGTTGAACTGGATGAACATTTGTCTTTTTTTAACCTCATCTACTATGTAACATATCGTATTGCTTTCATATAAAGCTTCATTGCAGTAACTTTTTATTATTCTTATTATTACATTGGCTGACTTTTCATGCCCAAAAATGTGTATTGATGTTTGAGTTTGGGTGGTCACTTTTATATGGTGAGAAGCGCCAATCGGGTTCCTATTCAAAAACCTAGGTGGACTAAGCCAGGTTTTATATGAACATAAGTAGTTTCATTCCACCACTGAAAAAGTCTGGATTTAATAACTTGGGGAAAACCATCCCAGAATTTGCGGTTTCTAAGCCACATGTCTTTACAAGGTCACAGGATGGCTCTTGTCTACCACAATTTTATTCTCAAATTATCTCAGAAAAGAGATACATCTGAAAATGTTATTTTGCCGTGCGTGACCCCTTAGAAAAACACAGATGCAATTATTTTTGAACAAAGAGTTTCCTTGGAAAATACAGCTGATGTACAAAGCATACGTAAAATATTACATCCATAAGACCGGTAACTGAGTGTGGAAAGATATGTGTGTGTCCATGTTTATGCAAAAAGAAGTGAGATAAATATCCTTCTGATAAATACATTTAGCGGACCAACATTTGATTTATATACATAATAAGTATGTCATCAAAGTCTGTACATATGGTACGAGTGTTAACATTCTTTCCTATTCACGGCAGCTTAAATTGCCTGAAAATTCTGCTCATCAACCAATGAGAGAAGGCGGAGAAAACGTTCTACTCTAAAGATTCCACTCAGACAGACATCTTCTGAAATGATATTTTGTTAGCATTTGATTGGGCTGTACATTAAGGAGCGGTCCACGTTATGCGGTTTTAAATAGGATTTAAGCAGGGGTCTCAGGAGCGGAACTTCAGCCTCTTTAAATGAAAATACAGTATAATGATGAACATAATAAAGAACTGTGTAAAGTGTAAAATAACAACAAAATAAATTACATTATTTTCAGAAAATTCAAAGACCAAACCCCCCCCCCTCCAAAAAAAATTAAGAAATATTATGTTGAGATAAAATTAAAGGGAACATTCTGACATGAATAATAGGCCCAGATTAGACAATAAAGCAATATTATCCTAATTTGTCTTATTTCAAATGATTTGAACATGATCTAAGACAAGTTTTATTGCATATGACATTTCTAATTGTCAATGTGTTCAATGTCTGAGTGCTTTCACTTTTTATGCAATTCCAATATTTAGCACTGCTCATTTTCTTGTGCATACCAGCGTATATTTCAGTTTCAGATTTCCCATTAAACCCGGGCCCAAGGCGGCACAATTTTGGGGAGGCACAATTTTCCGACCCCATATAATTTTGCCGCGCCTATCGGACCTAACGGGAAGCAACTTGCCTGTGTCGCCGCCTCCTTTCTGCTTCTTTGATATCCCAGTGTCAAATGATGCCGCGGACGCCACCACCGTGATGTCACACGGCGCCTCGTTGCATGTAAACGAGACGTCATGACACCGCGTTTCCATGGCAACGCGCTGCCGTACGACGTCATGTTGGTGACGTTGCGGCATCATTTGACGCCGGGATTCCAAAGAAGCTGGAAAGTGGCGCCAAGGAGGGCGGCAAATTTGGAAATCCGCTGCTGGTATATTTGTCAACGTTTTCTGAATACGGGATTCGTACATCTGCCACTCCTGGCTCAGCTACTACTCTTCGATTTGAGTCACCTGTGCTGAAGCAGGGATATCCTGAAAACCTGACCTGCCGGGGGCCCTTGAGGACTGGAATTGCCCACCCCCTGGGATAGCAGCTTGGCAATGAATTGCAGGCCCTTCTGGCAGAGAAAAGGTTAAAGGAAATGGATCCATCAGCTACAGAGAAAGCGAGACTCGTACAGGCCACTTGTGTCTAAATAAATTCCCAGCAGCCCTTGCAACTCCAAGACATCCTGATTTTTGCGTCTCTCACTGATCACAGTCCAGTTTTAGTCTTCCCTTCCAAAAGGAGAGTTTTAAAGTCGACCAACACAACACGTCTCATTGAAGAATTCTATTCGCTGCCGGGCCAATTCTTTAGAGAACCAAGAGTCGTCAAACACTCCATTAGTTCCGCATAATAAAAGACTGGTGAGACGGTAGGGGTCTTTAAGGAAGAATGGTGTGGAAATTAAAGACCAAAAATGGTGGACTTGCTTAAATAAAGCACACCACCTTTTATTCAACCCTCAGAGAAAGACCCCTCTGAATCCTCTTAACCGTGACAATATAATAACACCAAGGGGACCTTTTTTTGAAGTTGAGCTACACATTCCACATTTGGATTGAGGAGCAATGGACTGTTTAAATTGCTATTTACATTTCCAGCTGTTTTACCAGTGATTTGCGCGACTTAATAGCTCTTTAAGCTTTTAAACCAGAAAATAGCCATTATCACCATTCAAAGAAGAAAGCATGCTTCTTCGAGTCCGCCTCTATTGTAAGTGGCTTAAACTCTCGCCTTCATTGTGTGGCGTTTCTCCTTCAATACTTCCTTCTTCTTTTTTTACCAGCATTTCCTTTATCCCCAAGTTGATCCATCAGGTTAACATTTCCAAGAAAGAGTCATTGGGGCATGTCAAGGGAACAGTCGTGCAATTCTGGGGCACAAGTACAGCTATCCTGGAACCAGGGTCACGAATGATGTATGAATAATTCCAGTTAGCTTAACTCATGCCTTCCCTCTTCCAAAGCACAACAAGTCCTTTTATCACAGGAAGAAAGGTACTTGCAGTTGTAGTGTGGGTAGAGAGTGCTTCTCTCTCTGAAGTGCAGTGTATCAAGATAAGGCAGTGTAAAAACAGAAAGGCCTTGCTGGGGCAAATAGCAGGCAGGTACTCACTCAGTCCTCGTTCAGGGTGCAGGCTTCGGAGGGAGGGCGTGCTGCCGTGCGAGCTGCCGTGGGACACAAAGTATTCAAATTGAATACTGGTTGTCAGGGTAGCAGCTGCCCTGTCTCCGAAGCCCGGAGTTGACGCTGGCTACAGTTTCAATAAACAAAAAATTTGTTTTTTGAAGCTGCAGCAGCGTCACTGGGACCTCGGCAGCCAATGAAATCATTCTTGAGAATGATTTAAAGACTGCAGCCTCGATCTCTAACCTGCCGTCTGTAGCCCCGCCCCCTCCCCGCCTCCTGAAAACGTCTGCTGGGGATGAACACACATCGCCCAGCAGACTGCCGCCCTCCCTCCGAACGCCCTCCCTCCAACTCCTGTCCTGTCTCTGGCACCCTGAACGAGGCCTCAGAGTCCAGGGTGAAAAGGAAGTGAGGGGCAAGGGTCACACTAGAAGTGAAGTGTGTGACGATGGGGAGGATTTGGCCCGGGATTAAAGGGGTTACACCCCAATTGGCCACCCCCTGACCTCACCAGGGAGACAAGGGGTTAACTGGGCTGAGGTCCAGAAATGTGATTTAACCCTTGTTATAACATGAAAATGTGTATTCCCCTGTTCCCAGGTTTTATTGTTATATCAGTGTCTGCAGCACACACATACTAGGATCCATCCGGGAGCACAAGGGTTAATAGTTCTTTAATGATTATAGCCCTTTGTGTAATTTTCCCGCCTTTTCAGGCACCATTTTGCAGGGTCCCATAGGCCGCCATTAGGGCTCAATGCATTCTAATGGCGAATCTTGCTGTTTTGGTCCTGTTTCCTGTGAAGACCAGCAGATGGCGTCCGAGAGGAGGAGCGGCGGTTTCCCATTGTAAGTCAATGGGCCCATTGACTTCAATGGAGATTCCTCGAAGGAGCTTTCCAGGAACGAGTTGGCTGCCGTCCAAACCGCAAAGCGGATACTTTTTCAATAAGAGAGCTTTGATCACTTATTAGCCAAGTTCAACGACAAGTGGCGTGGGAAAAAACAGTTCTAGAGCACCTAGAAATAAAATTATTTTTGCCCCTAGTTCCTAGGCCTCCCCCCACTCGACCACCACCGGGTCCCTGAATCTTGGACCCCCGATAAGGGTCGAACCGAGAAGAGCGGGTCGCGCCATAGGTTCCAATGGCGGCGGCAGAAACAGCTCAAGAAAACGGCTAAGTGTGAAAAGCTGAAATTTAGGAATCCATATCTCCGGTTCCGGAGGGTCCAGAGGATCAGGGTTTGGGGTACCTGTAGTCACTGCTCCGGCATCGCTGCAGAACCATCCTTGACCCTCTTGCCAACCCGACGGAGTATGGACCCCCTTGAAGGTTCGGGACTTTTCCCATAGACTCCAATGGCGGCCAATCTCCATTGACCGGCTATGGCGGAAAACCCCCATTGACTTCAACGTCGGCGTAGCCCCGTTGAAAGTCAATGGCGGCGGATTCCCATAGCCGCCAACGGCGGCGGTTTGCCATTGAAAGTCTATGGCGGCGGAGCCCGTTGTTTTCAATGGGGATTTAGTGAAAAACCGTGCTTTAATTTACAGCTGAGTTTTTTGTATTAAAATAGGAAACGGTTTAAGGTGTATTTGTGTAACTCCGGTTCCGAAGGTTGTAGCAAGTCGGAAATTGGACCATAGGGTGTCCCAGTTCCGGCATTGAGAACTGGGAAGTTTGGACCCGCTGGACCCAACGGAACCGGATATTTTAAGATGTTTGTGTTTTGTATTTAATACTGTGTCCCAAAGCAGGGATAAAACCCAGAGGAAATTCCTTTGCATACCAGGGTAGCATATGGCCAGAGAGGCGACCCAATGTCTAGGACTTAAGTATTGTTCAAAGGATTTTGTCACCCTCACTGTTTACCTGAGGGCGGAGACGGCTCAAACCAGAGCAGTCTATAAGTGTCCCATTTCACACCTCACAACAAAGGGTATCCTGCCAGGAATTCCATTTGGTAGACTAGCTGGCATTCCTGATGCAAATGTGGGGCTACAGAAATGAGACCCCCAGAGCCCAACTTAGCATGTGCCAACTAGCTGGGGGCGGGTATCAAAATGTGTTCCCATGTTAGTGAGTGGCTACAGGTAATTGAAAACCAATCACCTGTACTTAATGTTAAGGATAGGGTTACAAAAGGTTTATAAACTGTTGTCCACCCTTTATCCTGTGTTGTTCTTCTGATATCATCTGAAGTGTTCTTCTATACCATCTTGATTGCTGAGAGAAATGCTATGCAAGGTCTTGGGATGATGAAGATTGCTGTATGAACTGCCAGTCCAGATGTGACTGTTTTTCATTTCCATCTTTAAGTACAGTAAGTGTCCATATTTTGCCTGTTATTTGTATAATCTGTTGTGTTCACCTTTATCAAGGAATAAATTATATTTTATCATATCTAAGTCTCGTCCCAGTTCAACCCAGTTATATATATATTATTATATATATTTGGTGTAAATTGCAGCCTGTCACAAAGCTCCCGTCACAAAGTGAGACTATACTAACTGTCAGCAAGGACAGGGGGGTAGGAATAGCCCACTCTCAGCTAGGAGAATAGGAGAATGCAGGCAATCAACACTGACTAGGGCTGTGTAAACAACATGTAACAATAATGTTGCCTTTTCACATGCAGCTAGCTGCTGGGACAGGGAAAACAACAGGCAGCTAAACCAGGGAGACATGAATCCCATGAGCTGCAAAGGGAGACAGAGAAATGTAAAATCCTGTTCCACGACAACAGCTCCAGATGCATCAAAGAAATAATCCAAGTCATTTCAATTTGATTTGGTTCTTTGATATACATGATGCTGTTTTTTGCCCCGATATTTGCCCCACTTTCGCCTTGATACATATGCCCCATTGTTTCCCTAACATGGGCTATATTGTTCAGAGGAATAAGGCCTCGGCCAGGCTCCCTGCTTGCTCGCTGAGGCGCGCTGAGGCTCAGGGAAAGCGGGTGCTTTCCCTGGCCTTGCGGTTGCTTACCGCACGCGCTGTCAGGGGGCCGTCAGGGAGCGGGCACGTCACTGGCCGGGGGCGGGCCAGTGACGTCACGGAGCTGGTTCGCCCTCATTGGGCTTGTCACTTGTCACTATCTCTCCCATATCACTCCCTTCCATGTCACTCGTTCTCCATCTTGGAGTATATCATGTTGCCCACCACTGCCCTAAATAATAATACTGACCACCACTCCCTAATAAATGGGGAGGCCCCTTGGTTTTTATCTGAAAACGGAATACGTTATCTTGTACCTCGCTTACACTGGCGACACACTTTATTCGAGCTCGGCTAGTCCCACGAATTCGGGTATACCCGGGTGTATTGAGGTTTGTGACTGTTTTCTGCCCGAGTGCATTGAGTTATTTTCCGGCAGGGATTGAAGCATTTTATTCCCGCTGGCTGCAATACTGCACAGTACATATATATATATACTGCATTACAATTCATGAATTTATGCCATCTGGTAGACACGCGAAGCATTGCAGCCTATTAAATCCTAATCATTATCATTTAACAGATCAGCCGCTCGTCAGCCAGGCATGAACCCAGGCTGGGAAGGCAAATGCAACGGGGCTTGTCAGAGGTGAGAAAAGAGCGCGCATTCCATGTATCTGCCAGGTAACGATACTGGTGTATGTGCTGAATAAAGTGTGTCGGTGCAGTTGAGTGTTTAGTCTATATATCTATATATCTCTTAGATCTAATATATAGTCTCTTATTCTAAAACACTCAAGTGGCTGTTTGGTTTCGGCCAAAAAGTCCCCATTGAAGGAGATTTACTCCCAAAAACAGCTTGAACGGCCACTTCAGCGTATATATATATATAGAGCTAAACACACAGATTCCCAACAAGCTCTGAGAAACCCCAAACATTACCACATGATATATATATATATATATATGTGTCCAAAGGAGTGCTAGGGGGCGTGGCTAAATGTATACAACAACAAACAAAGATGCCCAAAGCTACTTCCAATATGACAAAAATACACAGTGCAATACCTATATATTCTCTTGAAAAGGGTCATTTAGTTTAACCCTTTGGCCAAAGCGTCTTAAGCCTGCTGTCACTTTCAAGGCATGACCGTTAGCAGGTCCTAACACTCCGAGTTAAAGTTCTTTTTTACCTGTATAATTACAGGAAGAATGATCACATTGGATCTGTCATAACCTGGCAAAATGAAACTGACCTGCCAACTTGGAAAGTGAGGAGGGGCACGCTTAAACCTTGGGGGGAGGGGCCACTACACTCCCCAAAACAGCTGAGACCAGCTGCACACAGTTAATAAACACACAGACACCCAACAAGCTCTGAGAAACCGCAAACATTACCACATATATACATAATATATATATTATATATATATACTAGCTGATATACCCGGCATTGCCCGGAGGCAGGGAGGGGGGGCGTGAAAGGCAGAGGAGGGGGGGCGTGAAAGGCAAGGCAGGGGGGGGGCGGTGTGATATGTGAAAGGCTCGGGGGGGAGATGAAAAAAATTGAAAGGCAAAGGGGGGATGGGAAAGCGGAAGGGACGGGTTGGCGGAGGGAAGGATAAACTAGGGAGGGGGGCAGGGAATACATGACAAGGGAAGAGGAGGGGGGAGAGGGGGAAAGGAAAGGAAGGGGGAGGGGGGAGGTGAAAGGCCGGGGGGGAGGAAAGGCAGGATGGGGGGGAGGAAAGAAGGGGGGGGGGTAGTGAAAGGGCAGGGGGGGGAGTGGTGAAAACAGGGGGGGAGGGCGTCAGTGAAAGGCAAGGGGGGGCGTGAATTGAAGGCAAGGGGGGGGCGTGAAGGAGAGGAAGGGGGAGTAAAGGCAGGGGGGCATCAAAGGCCGGGAGGGCTCAACGGGCTAAAGGCCATGGTGGGAGGGAGTCAAGGGCAAGGGGGGGGCGTGAAAGTCAGGGGGGAAAGGCAGGGGGGGAGTCGAAATGAACAGGGGGTGGTTGGGTGAACAGGTAGGGGGGGGGGGGCCGTCAAGGCAGGGGGGGAGTCAAAGGCAGGGGGAAGTCGCATCAAAGGCAGGGGGGGGCGTCAAAGGCAGGGGGGGGGGCCGTTCAAAGGCAGGGGGGGGCGGCAAATGGGATTAGTTGAGTTTGTTTTTGGTTGGGCGTCACCATTTGGACTGTTAGGGGGGGCGTCAAGGCAGGGGGGAGCATCAAAGGCAGGGGGTGCGTCAAGGCAGGGGGGGCGGTCAATCAAAAGGCAGGGGGGCGTCTCAAATGGGCAGGGGGGGGACGTCAAAGGCAGGGGGGGCGTCGGCGTCAAAGGCAGGGGGGGGGGTCAAAGGGCATGGATTCCTCCCCTGCATTTCCTCACTGACAGCATGCCGCGCTCCTTAGGTCCTGTACACTGGTTGTCTACCCCCCCCCCGTGGCCCTCCGCTGACTCCCGGTGGCACAAAGAGGTATTAAAACTCCCTTCCGCCCTCCTCCTGCTACTCGGGGAGGTGAGCTGTAGCTAGAGAGCGTGCTATGGGAGGTGGGGAGAGAATGGGAGAGTGGGAGAGCGACACCACACGCGACACTTTACCTCTATCTGGGCGGCCGCACATCTTCTAACTCGGCGCCGCGAGGGGGCGGGGCCGGGAGGGCCGGGAGGGGTGAGGAAGGAGGTCCTTCCGGGCGACGCCCATCTTAGGACGCCGTGAGGCAGCTGCAGCCTGCATGGCCACCGGCCTGTTCCCCCGCGGGGAGGGAGATGAGTGGGAGGGCCGGGAGGAGAGGGAGGAGCGGGCGCCGGGGAGAGATGAGCGGAGCCGCCGGAGGGAGAGATGAGCGCGGGAGAGAGGAAATGAGGCCGGGAGGGAGAGGTAGGTGGAGCCGGGAGGGCAGAGATGAGCGGGTGCCGGGAGGCGGAGGGAGAGATGAGCGGAGCGCCGGGAGGAGATGAGCGCCGGGAGGGAGAGATGAGCGCCGGGAGGGAGAGAGGTGTGTGTGTGTGTGTGTGGCCGCCGAGGGGGAAGAGAGAAGAGAGTGGCAGTTGGGTGACGTCAAGACCCCACCAATCTGCTTGGCCAGAGGCTGAGGACCAATCAGATCACCGCAGATAGCCACTAACCATTCGATGATATATTAAGATTAATAAGGGTCAAAAGAGTGATAGGGGCGTGGCCTACATGTATACATTATATATTATGTGGTAGGTAATGTTTGGGGAATGTCTTGCAAGGGAATATAGAGTATTGCCACTGGTATGTTTGTTTATTGGAAGTAGCTTGGCCCATCATTCTTTGTTTGTTTTTTGTGTGTGTGTGTAAATAGAATACCCCTAAATCTTTCACCCCACCTAATGCAATTTATGGAAGCTTTAGAAGAAATGTCTTCGAATTTGTATTCACACCTCCTCTAAGGGGGACTTTCTGTGCGACGTATGAAAATAAACATTTTGTTCCATGGCTGGCTTGATTACAGTAAAAGAAAATCTAGTTCAATAATAATAGCCACTGTGTCAAACTCTACAACTATGTTAATATTACTACACGCACTGATGTTTCAGACAGTTTTTATGTATTACAGATGATATAACCGGAGTTGCCCGGGGAGGCGGGAGGTGGGGGAGTTAGTGTGAAAGGCAGGTGGGGCGGGCGTGAAAGGCAGGGGGGGGATTTGTGAAAGGCAGGGGGGGGACAGGAGTGAGATGAATGAAAGACAGGGGGGGGGGCGTGAAATGAATGAAAGGCCGGGGGGGGCTGAAAGGAAACGAAGGGTCTTGGGGGGGAGTGAAGTGAAAAGGAAGGGGGGACGGACAAGGAAACAAGGGGGAGTGTGAGGAAAGGAAGCGCCGGGGGCGTGAGGACAGGAAGGGGGGGCTGGTGTGAATGTGCAAGGGTGAAAGGCAGAGGGGGTCAAGGGCGTTGAAAGGAAGGGGGGGGGGGGTGAAAGGCAGGGGGGGGAAGGCGTGAAAGGCAGGGGGGGGCGTGAAGGCAGGGGGGAGGGCGGGGGGTGCGTGAAAGGCAGGGGGGGGATGGCGGGGGAGTGAAAGGCACAGGGGGTTGAGTGAAAGGCAGGGGGGGGGACACACACACACCAGTGTTCACCACACCACACACAACAAACACACAGTGAAACACAAACCACACAGTGACACACACACACACAGTGTCACCACACACCACCACCCAAAAAACAGTGACACACACACAACACCAACACACACACAACACAAACACACCAAACCAGCACACACACACACCAAACACCCCACACACACACACACACACAAACACACACACACACACCACACAGTGTCCAACACACAACAAACACACAACACAAATTGTCACCTAGAGCGACACACACGCGACACCTACCTTGTATTCCGGGGGGACGCCGCCATCTTCTCACTCGGGGTGCCGCGAGGGAGGAAGGGGGTCCTTCGGCGCGAACACACACACACACACACACAGTGCACACACACACACACAGTGCACAGGCACACACACACACAGTGACACACACACACACACACAGGACACACACACCAAACACACAGTGTCACACAAAACACAAAAAAAAACACACAACCACAGTGTTCACAACACACAACACACACAACACACACAACACAACACACACACACACAAACACACACACAACACACCACACGCACACACACAACACACACACACACACAACACACACACACACACACCCGTCACCTAGATTGACACACAGCGACACCACCTGACTTCCGGGCGCCGCCCATCTTCACTCGGTGCGCGGAGGGAGGGGACGGGGGGGTCCTTACCGGGGCCGCATCTTAGGCGCCTCGAGGGAGGAAGGGGGGTCCTTCTGGCCGACGCCATCTTAGGAACCGAGAGGCAGCTGCAGCCTGCCTGGCCACTGCTCTGTTCCCGCCGGGGAGGGAGAGAGCGGAGCGCCGGGAGGGAGAGGTGAGCGGAGCGCCGGGGGAGGGGAGAGGTGAAGCAGAAGCGCAGGGGGAGCGAGAGTGAGCGGAGCGAAAAGAGATGGGAGAGGTGAGAGGAGAGACGGGAGGGCGGGTGGACGGGGGGGGGAGGTGGTGAGGGAGAGCGTGGAGAGGACGAAGGAGGGAGTGAGGTGCGAGGAGCGCAGGGCGGGAGAGGTGAGTGGAGGAGCCGGAGGGAGAGGTGAGTGGAGCGCAGGGAGTGGGAGAGGTGAGTGGAGGCTCCGGGAGGGCGGGAGCGATGAGCGGAGCGCAGGGAGATGAGCGCCGGGAGGGGAGAGATGAGCGCCGGGAGGGAGGGAGAGAGGAGAGACGTGGACGGACGAGGGAGAGTAGAGAGGAGAGACAAGGACGGGAGGGAGAGACGAGAGCAGGGAGCGGAGGGAATCGAGTCCATGAGAGAAGGGAGGGAGAGATGGCAGTAGGAAGCACGAAGGCGGGGCGAGATGAGAGAAGGGAGGGATGGGAGAGAGAGTGACGGGAGGGAGTGGGGAGGGAGGGAGGGAGAGGGGAGAGATGAGCGGAGCGCTGGGAGGAGAGATGAGCGACGGGAGGGAAGGTGAGCGCCGGGAGGGAGAGAGGTGTGTGTGTGTGTGGTGGCGACGCGAGGGGGAAAGAGAGTGGTAGTTGGGTGCGTCGACCCAAAATCTGATTGGCCAGAGGCTGAGGACCATCAGATTCACCGCAGATAGCACTAACCATTCGATTTGCTATATATATAGATACAGTAAAACCCCCCAAAAAACAATGGAACTAATTGACATCAGATTCAGAAATTCCCCATGATTAAGAAAAGGTATCTGTGGTGTGAATGTACATGGTGGAGGGTTTTTTGTAACCGTGGCCACCATAACTTATAAATAAAGTTCACGTTTGTAAACCTCAGAAATCAATTTTCAATAGTTGAGCGGTCATATCCACAGCGAGCACAAAAATCCATGACAAAAAAGTCCATTTGAGCAGTATCGGGCCAGACCAGAATAGCTACTAAATTGTCATTGGCTGTTAGCCGCTTCCACATGACCAGGCTATGTCTCGCTGTGAATAAGCAACCACGCTTGGCTGGTCCCCAGTACTTACGAGACTGCGCTGCCGAACAGCAATGCCCCCTCATTCAGGCCGGCCCACTACATTCCTTGGCACGCATTGCAGCCGCGCTTCTACCACCCAGTTTTTCAAAGACAGGAAAAACGAAAAATTGTGACGGATGCGTTTGTGCACGCCCCCACCGGCGGTTCAGCCAACGGAGGGCGAACCAGGCGCGAGAGGTCATGGCAACGTCCTGGCTTAAATCCCCCCCCCCCCCCCAGTCCCAATCTCCTGCCATTCTACCCACAGACGTTAAGATCGCAGTTGAAGCGCTGTGCACCGCCACCCCCGTACCCGCCGCATGCAGTGCACACTGGAAAGTGACCTTCTCCCTCTGTTATGGTATCCTTGTATAGCACGTGCGTGTGAAAGCTCGAAGCTCCACTATGGCCGGTGCGCTTTGGATACACACGTTTATTTGAGTTCGAGTTCGTACGTGCTCTGCATCTTGGCACTAGGGACGAGGATCACTTGTGTCTGGTTGTAGCTCTACAAGCTCGTTGCAAAGCCAGTAATCAACATCACACTGGCACCGAAATAGTAGAAAAAAACTGTCTCTACTAGGGTGTATGACTCTGCAATTCTTTAACCAAGCCGTCCACCCCCGCTCGACAAGCTGCCCAGGTAATGTTGGCAGGGCATAAGCTTATAGGGGGTCCATGTTTTAAACTGGTCAAGATGCCAAAAAAGTGAAACAGAATGTGAGGCTCATTTGTGTCATTTCCCAGATCTGGCGGCAGTGGAAGCATTGTATGAAAGAGATAAGAGATGATAATGTCCGAGAATTAATGTGCCCACAAGTGGGGTGTTTTTATTTGCTGTACATTTTCTAAACAGTTGTTAATTACCTTAAACAAACTATGGTAATTATAACAGTGGGGTCACAGCACGAGGCAAGGAATTGGGCAGTATTACGAACATTTAAATTGGTGACTAACATGTAGGGTTCTTTCGCTGCCGAACTGTCCCCCTTGTTTAGATGTAATGTAGATTATGCCATAGGGAGGTGAATCACAATATAAATTAAAATAAAGAACACCTAACGAGAGAGGATGTTAATCTTGTTGCAAGGAGCGTTAACCTGGTAAAGCAGAGGCGTGGGCAAACTCAGTCCAAGGCCACAACAGGTTCAGGTTTTAAGGATATCCTGCGTCAGCCACAGATGGCTCAGTCTTCCGCTTCAGCCTCAGTCTTGCATGAGCATTATCTGCTGACAAAAAGATGTCCTTCCTCAAGTATGTGCAGAGAAAAGGTGACATCATTTGTATCCTGTTATATGGTTTTGCCGTTGGATATTAAACATTCTTGTAGCGTCTTCTTGTTTGACAAAGTGAGGTGACGTGCACGTCCTTCTGACAACAAAATGTGTAAATATACTTGTTGTATGATATCGATCTTTTAGACATGAAGAGAGCATGGGATAGTATGATTGTTTACCAATTGGTTATGTTCTGCACTTCAAAATCTCTTGTTTAGTCAAGTATTGGCCATTTGAGATCGTGGAAAGTAAGACATCGAAGCAAACTACATACAGTAGGTAATGGTTGTCATTTTTTTTTTTAATCAATGTTTTTCTCCCGATTTGGTATCTTTCTCACCAAGACCGACTGAGTTGATCATTGTCAAATTAAAATCTTCAATGGAAGAAGGAGTGGCTCAGTGAGTAAAGACAATGATGGCATGAGTTTGGAGCAGCGGTGCAATTCCCCCGGTGTCGGTCCTTGTAACTTGGGGAAAGTCACTTTATCTCCCTGTGCCTCAGGCACCAAAAATAGATTGTAAGCTAAACGGGGCAGGGACATGGCCTGCAAAATGTCTCTGTTAAAGCGCTACGTAAAACTAGCAGCGATATACAAGAACATGCTATATTATAATTATTACACTTCATTATCTGCCTGTCCTTATAGTCATTTGTTACCTATGGGTGTTGGAATGGTACAACGAATAAGTTCATTTATTTAAATTGGCCTCCGGCCATCCAATATCTTTACCAACGTTCGCCGTTGGCTTAGTTCCACCATTAGATGAAGTAGTACCGGCCTGTTGTCGGTTGGTTCTGCCAATATGCATTGTCCTAAGTCTCTTAGGTTCAGTCGTGGCTGATAGATACACGCCTATACATTTTACACAACTAACGTGGGTAGAGATTAGAGATATGTGAACAAAATTTCATCAATAAATCAATGCATTTTCCTGCCAGTTTTCTGTTGCGTGGGATTTTTTTGGCAAGAACAAGAAATGACTTAAAAATGCTTTTTCAAGTTAGGATTCAGATTTACAGTATGCGAGTTTCTCTTAAATCTCTTGATGGAAATAGGTAACAAGTACCATGATTTTAAATACCATCAATCAAGGAGTTTTTTTAAATTTACATTGTGATTAATCACTCTTTTTGCATTTTCAGTAAATTATTTAACACATCTCTTCCCCATAGAGAATTACTTGTGATAGAGCAGTCTTGTATACTGCCAAAGTTAAAGAAAGGAAACGCAAAAGTTATTTTATTTATAAAATGTTTACCAGGTAGTAAAATAAATAAAAGGGTTCCAGGGCACTAGGATTCAAAATAGATTTAATAGAAGAGGCACAACGTTTCAACCACCACACGTGGTCTGCTCAGTGAAGATAACTTTAATGATAATAGAACTCATACTTATAGCCCCATACCCCAGTGCAGTCATTCAAATCATCCGGGTTCTGTTCCTGATGGCATCGTACTGCGAATGCGCGCGACGTTCGTGACTTCGTGGCAATAGGAAAAGGAAAACGGAGAATTTGAATGACTGCACCCTGGGGTATGGGTATATAAGTAGTGGTTCTATTAGCATTAAGTTATCTCACTTGAGAACGACCACGTGTGGTGGTTGGATTGAAAACGTTGTGCCTCTTCTATTAAATCCTATTTTGAAAATCGTAGTGCCCTGGAACCTCCTTTTATTTTGTCTGCATTGGAGTTGTCAATGCCAGGAACTCTCTTCTAGGGCACCGGGAAACAGCAGGTATCCTTTGTATTTATAGCAGTGGTGTGGCAGAATTTTACCTTGTTCATATTACCAGTAGTTGTAAGACAGAGTTACCTCTGGTTTCAGTATGACGATGGGCACAGAAGTATCATGGCCAATACATCGTTTGTTTTTGTTTTTTTTTTTACATGTTATATATACAGAAATTTCATGGACAGTGGGAACAATTATCAGCATACTTAAACAGGGACAATTAACAGTACAGACCCGATTATTAAAATTAGAAACAGGCTGAAGTGCTTGTGAAAGAACTTAGGCCAGTGGGTGGCTTTGAGAGGTCTCTGGTTGGTCTGCTGGTCTCTGGTTTTCTGTCCAGTTTGTGAGGTGCACGGTTGAAAAATTATACAGAAAACATAACATTATTATTAATTATATCACTTGATTGAATAAATTTCTGAATACATTAAGAAAAATACATTGCTTGCGAGATTGAGGTTGGCAGAAAGCAGAAACCGTGGATGCAAAAATACATTTCTCGACAGAAGTTCCATTGAATAATATGTCTTATGCTCATTAGGACAATGTGTTTGAATCATACTGGTGGACGCACCACAGAGAAAAAAATATCCAGCTAAAGACCGTCCTTAACAAGCCGGATCTTTCGCTCGCGCATATTAAAGGAGGAATTTCTTCTCTTAGATAAATATTCTACAAAGCTTGGTTATAAAGAAGCAGTGGCTAGCCTGCACCCCCCCGCCACCCTAATTACAATGCGGGGAGAGGAAGGAATCGAGGTTTACTTATGTAATTGTGATGTTATTAAAACTGGCGAAATAGAGGCGGTCCTCGCTACCTGTGGCCAATAATGACCCATAGTACAAAGCCACTGAGTCTTCGGCCATTAAAAAACACCTGATGTAGGACCCTATAAAGCGTCTAGGACATTTGGTTTGCGGCCATTTGCCGGTGACAAAAAACTTTGCCGGCGTGTAGCCGCCAATCACCTCACTGCTGGGACCTCACGCTGCAGCGTAAGTCCCTAACCTTTCCTAAAAAACCCTAATCTTAAAGCCTAATGCTACCTTTTAGCCTAGGGTGCGCAAATGTTTTGCCTTGCGCCCCTGTGGCTCTCCCTCTGCTCGCGCCCCATTACCTGGTCGACGCATCAAACTAACTGTGGGTCATGTGACGTGACCCGCTGGCATATTTGACGCCGCATTGCCGAAGCCGACTGAATCGCGGCGTTGAAGTGAGAGGGACCTCGCGGCCCACCCCCCCGGGACATTAATTGAAAAAGAGCCTTGTGGACGAGCGCGGGGCTCTGTAAGCCCGCACCCCCCCCTCCAAAAATCTCGCGCCCTCAGTTTGCGCACCCCTGCCTTCGCCTACAAATTTAACCCTTACCTAAACCCCTATCTTAACCCCTTACCCGCTAAATTAACTTACGCCCGCTGTGTCCAGCGCAGAGTGCTGCGGAATAGGGCTCCTTGTGGGCCGCCCGAAACAGGCGGAAACTTGGATTGTGGGCGAGCAGCCATGAGGAAATATCCGATTCTCTATACAGTCCATTGACTGGAATAGGCTGTAAGGCGCGTTCAGTGGCGGAAAGTGACATAGCAGAAGACTTTATTTACTTATTAAATTGACACACATGCACTTAGTATATTATGAATGCAACTCTCAAATTTTCTTGTGTAGCGCACTTTCACCACCCCCTGGGAGATGTGTGGCTCGGTGTTATGTGGGCGGTGATGTGATACCTGGGCTCACAGAAACCTGAGCCTCGCTGTGCTGGAACCTGGGGTGTACGAGTTGTGATCGTATATAGCCCTCCACCTGTAAGGGATTCCGGAGGTGTGGAATTACCCGTTACAGGACCACATAAAACAATACACAATGGTATAATTAAACAAAGTTACTAATGACAAAAAAATGATTCATAACCATATACAATAGTGCCACAACTACCACTGGGCCTCGAAGGGCTGAACCCCTTCACCGTGCCACCCCAACACCATGCATACCCCTGTGGTTTACCCCAATATACTGAGGTGCTCCTAGCAACGAACGTCCCAGTGTACCCCCAAGCAGCCAACCCACCCAAATGTGTGAGAAGCGTGCACCACTAAAGGTGAGTTGTGAACTGGTGAAGTTGGGTACCGGCCGGGTGCTCCCACACCCGGACGTGCGGCCGATTAGTGCAGTGGGATCCACGGATCAATTGATGAACCGCGACGGCCTCCGCTCTATGGGGGGTGGTCCCGCTCGACGGTGTCCCATATATTAGGTACCTGGAGCGGTCTGACTGATCGGCCTGTAGGGCAGGCCACAACTACATACTAACCTCAACGCGTGGGAGATTTGCCACGGCACGAATTATTCTTGTCTCTCGGATGGGCGCACGAGTTCCGGGAAGTAAGAGCACAGAAGAACACAAGGGCACGCTTTCCAACTCAGTTTTTTCTAGACACACGCAGAATATAGACAATATTTTATACAGGAGCAGAAGAAAAGGGGGCTGGATTTCAGATCTATTTCTAAAACAAGACGGCTTATAACCTCCAAGTTGAGTTTCTGTTTAGAAAACTCTACGTTAATTTCTGTGAAATGAAAAAAACGGACCAAAAACAGATACAAGAAGGACAAAACTACATCATATATTTTAACCCTTGATGGCAACAGGGACAAGATGAAGAAGTCCTTTGCGTGTCGGTGATGGTCGATACCTGGCCACCTGATGCCAGAGCGCAGCCGCGGTCCCGTTGTGTCCTTATCTCTGGTGCTGCAAGGCAGTTGTACCTAAACTACTGGGCCTAGGAGTACCTGCATGCCACCACAAGCGAAAGGGGTTTGTCGGGCCTAACGGGGTATCTGGCCTAGTGCAGGTGCACAGAGGGAGGGAGAGATGAGCGCCGGGAGGGGAGAGATGAGCGCCGGGAGGGAGAGAGGTGTGTGTGTGTGTGTGGCGCCGAGGGGGAAGAGAGTGGTAGTTGGGTGACGTCAGACCCACCAATCTGATTGGCCAGAGGCTGAGGACCAATCAGATTCACCGCAGATAGCACTAACCATTCGATTTTATATATATATAGATACAGTACACAATGGAACTAATTGACATCAGTTTCAGAAATTCCCCATGATTAAGAAAAGGTATTAGTGTGGTGTGAATTGTACATGGTGGAGGGTTTTTGTAACCTTTGTGCTCACCATAACTTATAAATTAAAGGTTCACGTTTGTAAACCTCAGAAATCAAATTTTCAATAGTTGAGCGGTCCATATTCCCACAGCGAGCACAACTCCACTGACAAAAAGTCATTTGAGCAGTATCCGGGCAGAATAGCTTACTAAATTTTCATTGGCTGTTAGCCGCTCACATGACCAGGCTGTCTCGCTGCAATAGCAAACACGCTTGGCTGCGTCCCCAGTACCTTCTCGAGACTTGCGCTGCGCGAACAAGCAATGCCCCTCATCAGGCCGGGCCCACTACATCCTTGGCACGCATTTAGCAGCCGCGCTCTACCACCAGTTTTTGCAAAGACAGGAAAACGAAAACTTGTGACGGAGGGGTGGCCACGCCCCCACCGGCGGTTCAGCCAATGAGGGCGAACCAGCCGCGAGAGGTCATGGCCACGTCCCTGCTACATCCCCCCCCCCCCCCCCCGTCCCAATCTCCCGCATCTCCCCACAGACCGTAGATCGCAGTGAAGCGCTGTGCACCCACCCCCGTCCCCGCCGCTGCAGTGCACACTGGGAACGTGACCTTTCTCTCCTCTGCTTATGGTATCCTTGTATCGCACGTGCGTGTGAAAGCTCGCGCTCACTATGGCCGTGCGCTTTGGAATACACACGTTTCTTTGTAGTGCGAGTTACGTACTTTGCTCTGCATCTTGCACTAGGGACGAGGCCTCACTTGGTGTCTGGTTGTAGCCTCTACCAGCTTCAGTTGCAAAGCCAGTAA
Source organism: Ascaphus truei (assembly GCA_036426205.1). Classification (NCBI taxonomy): domain Eukaryota; kingdom Metazoa; phylum Chordata; class Amphibia; order Anura; family Ascaphidae; genus Ascaphus; species Ascaphus truei. The sequence goes on along the minus strand of CM071571.1, from coordinate 8,746,770 downwards.
TCAACATCACACTGATGACACCGAAATAGTAGAAAAAACTGTCTCTACGTAGGTTTACTGACTCTGCACTTCTTTAACCAAGGCCGTGCTGACAAAGCTGTGTAATGTGGCAGGCATAAGCTTATAGGGGGTCCATGTTAAAATGGTCAAGATGCAAAAAGTGACACAGACTGTGAGTGCTCATTTGCATGTCATTTCCCAGAATCCCTGGCTGCAGTGGAAGCATTGTATGCTAAGAGATAATGAGATGATAATGTCCGAGATATTAATGTGCTCACAAGTGGGGTGTTTATTTGCTGTAAATTTTCTAAACATTTGTTAATTCCCTTTAACACCAAACTATGGTAATTATAACAGTGGGTCACAGCCACGAGGCAAGGAATTGGGAGTATTAGAACATTTAAATTGGTGACTAACATGTAGGGTTCTTTCGCTGCCGAACTGTCCCCCTTGTTATGATGTAATGTAAGATTATTCCATGTGCTCACAAATAAATTAAATAAAGAACACCTAACGAGAGAGGACTCGTTAATCTTGTGGCAAGGAGCGGTTAACCTGTAAAGCAGGCGTGGGCAACTCCAGTCCTCAAGGGCCACCAACAGGTCAGGTTTTAAGGATATCCCTGCTTCAGCACAGATGGCTCAGTCTCCGCTTCAGCCTCAGTCTTTGCCTGAGCCATTATCTGCTGCAAACAGATGTCCTTCCTCAAGTTATGTGAGAGAAAATGTGACCATCATTTGTATCTGTTTATATGGTTTTGCTTGGATATTAAACATTCTTTGTTAGCCGTCTTCTTGTTGACAAAAGTGATGGGACGTGCACGTCCTTCTGACAACAAATGTGTTAAATATACTTTTTGTGATGATATCGATCTTTTCTACATGAAGATAGCATGGGATAGTATGATTGTTTGACTCATATTGGTTATGTTCTGCACTTCACAAATCTCTTTGTTTAGTCAAGTCTTGGCCATTTGAGATCGTGAAACGTACGCACATCGAAGCTAAACTACATACAGTAGGTAATGGTGTTCATTTTTTAATCAATGTTTTCTCCCCGATTTGGTATCTTTCTCACCAAGACCGACTGGTTGATCATTGGTCAATAAAATCTTCAATGGAGAAGGAGTGGCTCAGTGAGTAAAGACACTGACTGGCACTGAGTTTGGAGCAGAGGTTCAATTCCCGGTGTCGGCTCCTTGTGACCTTGGGCAAGTCACTTTATCTCCCTGTGCCTCAGGCACCAAAAACATAGATTGTAAGCTCCACGGGGCAGGGACATGTGCCTGCAAAATGTCTCTGTAAAGCGCTACGTAAAAAACTAGCAGCGCTATACAAGAACATGCTATTATTATTAATTATTACACTTCATTATCTGCCTGCTCCTTATAGTCATTTGTTACCTATGGGTGTTTGAATGGTACAACGAATAATTTCATTTATTTAAATTGCTGGCCTCCAATATCTTTACCACGTTCGCAGTTGGCATTAGTCTTCCACCATTAGATAGAAGTACGGCCTGTATGTCTGGTTGGTTCTGCAATATTACATTGTCCAAGTCTCATTAGGTTCAGTCGTGGCCTGATAGATACACGCCTATATGCCTTTTACACAACTAATCGTGGGTAGAGATATGTGAACAATAATTTCATCAATAAATCAATGCATTTTCCTGCCAGTTTTCTGTTGCGTGGGATTTTTTTGGCAAGAACAAGCAATTTACTTAAAAATGTTTTTCAAAGTTAGGATTCAGATTACAGTATGCGAGTTCTCTTAATCTCCTGATGAAATAGGTAAAAGTACCATGATTAAATACCATCAATCAAGGAGTTTTTTTAAATTACATTTGTGATTTAATCACTCTTTTTTGCATTTGTCAGTAAATTATTCACACATCTCTTCCCATAGATAATTACTTGTTGATAGAAGCAGTCTTTTATACTTGCAAAGTTAAAGAAACTGCAAAATGTTATTTTATTTATAAAGTGTTTTACCAGGTAGTAAAATAAATAAAAGAGGTTCCAGGGCACTACGGATTTTCAAAATAGGATTTAATAGAAGAGGCACAACGTTTCAACCACCACACGTGGTCTTTCTCAAGTGAAGATAACTTAATGCTAATAGAACCACTACTTATAGCCCATACCCCAGGTGCAGTCATTCAAATTCATCCGGTTTCTTTTCCTGATGGCCATCTGTACTGCGCATGCGCGCGACGTCGTGACTTCGTGGCCATCAGGAAAAGAAACCGGATGAATTTGAATGACTGCACCTGGGGTATGGGCTATAAGTAGTGGTTCTATTAGCATTAAGTTATCTTCACTTGAGAAAGACCACGTGTGGTGGTTGAAACGTTGTGCCTCTTCTATTAAATCCTATTTTGAAAATCCGTAGTGCCCTGGAACCTCCTTTTATTTGTCTGCATTGGAGTTTGTCACTGCCAGGAACTCTCCTTTTCCAGGTGCACCGGTAAACAGCAGGTATCCTTTGTATTTTACTTATACAGTGGTGTGCAGCATTACCCTTGTTCATATTACCAGGTAGTAATACAGAGTTACCTCTTGTTTTCAGGTATGACCTGGGCACAGAGTTATAATGACAATACATCGTTACATGTTATATATACAGACATTTCATGGACAGTTGGACAAATTATCAGCATACTTAACAGACAATTAACAGTTACAGACCAGATTAAAATTAGAAACAGCTGAAGTCTTGAAAGAACTTAGGCCAGTGGTGGCTTTGAGAGTCTCTGGTCTGGTCTCTGGTCTCTGGTCTGTTCCAGTTGTGAGGTGCACGGTGCAAAATTATACAGAAAACATAACATTATTATTAATTATATCACTTGATTTGAATAAATCTGAATACATTTTAAGATAAATACATTTGCTTGAGAGACTGTAGGTTGGCAGAAAACCTGTGTATGCAAAATACATCTTCTCAACATACGTTTCCAATTGAATACATATTTCTTATAGCTCATCGGACAATGTTGAATCATACTGGTGACAGCACAGAGAAAAATATCCAGCTAATACCGTCCTTAACAACCGGATCTTTCTCTCGGCATAAAGGAGGAATTTCTTCTCTTAGATAAATATTCTACAAATCCTTGGTATAAATAAGCAGTGCTAGCCTGCCCCCCCCCGCCCCCCTCATTACCAATGCGGGGAGAGGAAGGAATCGAGGTTTTACTTCATTTACATTGTGATGTTATTAAACTGGGACATAGAGGCGGTCCTCGCTACCTGTGGCCAATAATGACCCATATGTACAAAGCACTGAGTCTTCGGCCATAAAACACCTGATGTAGGACCCTATACAGCGGTCTAGGACATTTGGTTGCGGCCATTTTGCCGTGATCAAAACTCTGCCGGCGTGTAGCCGCCACTCACCTCACTGCTGGGACCTCACGCTGCCAAGGTAAGTCCCTAACCTTTCCCTAAAAAACCCTAATCTTAAAGCCTAATGCTACCCTTTAGCCTAGGGGTGCGCAAATGTTTTGCCTTGCGCCCCCTGCTGGCTCTCCCCTCCTGCTCGCGCCCCTTACCTGGTCTGAAGCATCAAACTACACTGTGGGGTCATGTGACGTGACCCCGCGGCATCATTTGACGCCGCATTGCCGAAGCCGACTGAATCGCGGCGTGAAGTTGCAGAGGCCTCTCGCGGCCCCCCCCCCCGGCATTTAATTGAAATGCCTTGTGGAAGAGCGCGGGGCCTCTGTAACCGCCGCACCCCCCCCTCCAAAAATCTCGCGCCCCTCCAGTTTGCGCACCCCTGCCTTAGCCTACAAATCTTAACCCTTACCCTAAACCCCCTATCCTTAACCCCTTACCCGCTAAATTAACTTACCGCCCGCTGTGTCCAGCAGCAGAGTGGCTGCGGCAGAGGGCTCCTCTGTGGCCGAACACAGGCGGAAACTTGGATGTGGCGAGACAGCCATGAGAAATATCCGATTCTGCTATACAGTCCATTGACTGGAATAGGCTGTAAGGCGCGTTCCAGTGGCGGAAAGTGACATAGCAGAAGACTTTATTTACTTAATAAATATGACACAATATGCACTAGTATATTATGAATGCAACTCTCAAATTTCTTGTGTAGCGCACTTTCCACCACCCCCTGGGAGATGTGTGGCTACGGTGTATGTGGTGCGGTGTGATACCTGTGGCTCACAGGAAACCTGAGCCTCCGCTGCTGGGAACCTGGGGTGTACCCGAGTTGGTGATCGTAGCACCTCCACCTGTACGGGATTCCGCTGTGTGGAATTACCCCGTTACAGGACACATAAACAATACACAATGGTATAATTAGAACAAGTTTACTAATGACATAAAAATGATCATAAACCATATACAATAGTGCCACAACTGTAACACTGGCCTCGCAGGGCTGTAACCCCTCACCGTGCCACCCCAACACCATGTCCATACCCCTGTGGGGTTTACCCCAATATACTGAGGTGCTCCTAGCACCGAACTGTCCCAGTGTACCCCCAAAGAGCCAACCCACCCCAAATGTGTGAGACAGCGCTGCCCCACTAAAGTGTTGAGTTGTTGCACTGGTGAGTTGGGTACCGGCCGGGTGCTCCCACACCCGGGTGCGCCGATTATGCAGATGGGATCCACGGATCCATTGATGAACCGCGACGCCTCCGCCTCTATGGTGGGTGGTGTCCCGCCTCGACGGTGTCACCATATTAGGTCCTGGAGCGGATCTGACTGATCGGCCTGTAGGGCAGGCACACTACATACTAACCTCAACGCGGGGAGATTTGCCACGGCACTGAATATTCTTTGTCTCTCGGATTTGGCGGCACGAGTTCCGGAAGTAAGAGCACAGAAACACAAGGGTCACCGCTTTCCAACTTCAGTTTATTCTAGCCCACGCAGAATATTTATACAGGAGCAGAAGAAAAGGGGGCTGGATTTCATATCTATTTCTAAAAACAAGACGGCTATAAACCTCAAGTTTAGTTTCTGTTAGAAACTCTAAGTTTAATTTCTGTGAAATGAAAAAACTGGACCATAAAACAGATCACAAGACGGACAAAACTAACATATTATTTTAACCCTTTCACACCATGAAGAATGTCCTTTGCTGTCGGTGATGGTCCGATACCTGGCCACCTGATGCCAGAGCGCAGCCGCGTCCCGTCTGTGTCCTTATCTCTGGTGCTGCAAGGGCAGTGTCCCTAACTACTGGGCCTATCCCTGCAGCAACCACAAGCTGAAAGGGGTGTCGGGCCTAACGGGGTATCTGGCCTAGTGCAGGTGCCACAGACACCTGTACACACAACCTACCCCTTCCTTGTCCCAGCTCCGACTGGCGTGGTGCAGATGCGCCAAAAGTATCAATATATCCCTGCAGGAGAAGCTGCCGCCCTATTGGCTGTTCACGCCAATCTGATTGCAGCCCCTAAGACTGCTGGGGTTTGTATTCCCTTGCGGAGCCTATTCTGTCTAATGGTCACTTCGCGCGCCTATACTGCGCATGCGCGGCATCTTGCACATGTGCGATCGCAACCAAGATGGCAGCGCCCTGCAGAAGGAGCCACCGGCGATCCGCTCACCGCTCCACACCCCCTGCAGTGCCACCCGCAACTCGCCTGGGTGCGTGCACTCAACCGGAGGTAAGGGCGCTCAGGGGGAACCTAGCTACACTCGCATGCCCTTTGACACTAAACATGGCTAAAATACCTATTGGAATTATTGTATCCATTTTAAATAAATATAATATATGACCAAAAAGTAAATGTATGGTATGGTTTTTGTGCTGGCCCTCCAGCCCCTTTTAATTAAGGGGTAGGGTCAGGCAGGTTAACTTACTCCTTTTACTGTAGATGCACACTGAGTCCTTCTTTCTTTCTGTTCTTTTATTTCAAAACAAACAATAACAACAGATGAGGGGAACTGTGGGTGAGTGGCATATGTGGGGGAGAGGTAAATTAAGAATGCATTGTATGGGAGAGGCAGTACGAGGTGTGTACTCACAGACAGCTGGATCCAAAAGGAAGTGTGCTAGTCTGTACAAACAGGACCAAGCAAATGGGGCATACTGATAAACAATAACAGGCAGGGGGGAGGGGGTGGCTAAACCAACTCAACTTTTGAGCAGTGAGAAGTTGCCAAGGCAACTGGGAGAAGCTAATGAAAACTACAGGGAATAGCAACATTGTTGCGACTATACTGAGGAGCTGGCAGCCTCAGAGCAGGGAAACATGCAACTGGTTCCAGGACAGCTTGTTTAAAACATCTTTATATTAGTGAGTGGCCACCAGTATGCTAATTACACAGAATTACCATACACGTATTATTAACCTATTCCGCTGTTGTGGCGCCTGCAATGTATTGAACGCATGCAATACAGGAAATTATTATAAAATACATGGATAAGAGCATCAGTCCTAAGAAAGCCACTGTTCTGAAGAGCTTACACTGCATTATGTATGTTAAGAGGCTTGCAAAGGCTTTAGGAATAAATGGTAGTATAAATAATAAAACAAGTGCTAAATAATACATCTCTATTTACAGCTTTTCTCCCAATGGAACTCTCAAAGTGCTTCACAATTACAGCATAGAGCGCGGTGCGCAGTACATACAATGTTTTACAGACTGTCCCTGTCCAAATCAGTTTACAACCTCTCTGTTTAGTGCCTGAGGGGGTAATTCAATCAAGTTGTCACGTACGGCACACCTGTGAGCAGGTGACCTGCATAAGGGACGAGGGCTAATAAACAGCTCTCAAGCTGACTCACTTTTCACCTTCGCAAAGGTCCCTCACATGAACAATCTGTCCCAATATACCATCTGTCAGGACAGCACACGTGTGAGCACGTGACTTAGATATGCAACCAGGGTTAATACACACGGCTACTTTAACCAACTCACCTTTCTCCTCCACAAGGTACTTTCAATGATTAACCCCTTACTAGATTGCAGTCATATCTATCCACTGCCACCACCCAAGAAATACCAAACATGAAATGTGCAGAGTCTCGGGTCCCTGTTTATTACAGAAATAACGATGCACTTAACACACAGAAATATGTGGTAGCAAAATGTAAATACTCTCTACAAAGCGTGCAACAGTTCATTCGGAGCCCAAAGCGTTACTTATTAAAATTTGGCTTTAATATACAAAAAGACAGTGCTTAGATTACATAAAGATTATTACAAGAACATACAGTTACAATAAATGTAGAACAGTTTCTTAATATTAAAGGATAAAACAAACAGAAATCCCTGTACAGAACGTTACCATATGTCCTAGGTCCTCTCCCAGAGAGGTCACTGGCGTAGAGCAGAGTTCACGTCTTCCGATCCCAATACTTCGAATTCTGATTTCAAATATGCCAACATTTATGCCCAAAGCCAAAGTTGTCTATTGAAGATTTGTGTAAAAATAGATGTGAAAACAAATATGTTTATGAAACACGGATACCAGGTCTCCCAGCCGCATTCCTGATTCATCCCCACCGACTGCATCGGAAATGAGAACAGGACATGGAGACAGGGTCTTTGCCGTGCATCTGCAGGTGTTTTGTGGGTGCCTGAATTCTGTCTTCATTTGCAATGATATTTTTAGCTTATTGCCAGCTGGTGGCAGTAGCTCTTCAGTTTTAGTAAGCAGCCCGAGAATTGTGTAACCAGATAAATAAGCGCATTGAGTGTTTTAAGGAGGACAGCCTGTGCAGCACTCGCACACCTTGTCATGAACGGCCCACCTGTGAGCACGTGACTTTGTATGTAATAATAATAATAGCATGTTCTTGTATAGCGCTACTAGTTTTACGTAGCACTTTACAGACATTTTGCTGGCACAAGTCCCTGCCACGTAGAGCTTGCAATCTATGTTTTTGGTGCCTGAGGCACAGGGAGATAAAGTGACTTGCCCAAGGAGCCGACACCGGGAATTGAACCAGGCTAACCTGCTTCACACTCTCAGTCCCATGTGACGGCTGACTCACTAATCTCCATGCAGAGTCCCTAAAATGAGTAATATCTCCCCCTTACACCATCACACTGTACCTCAATTCACTGCCACCACCAAAAATAGTTTAAAGTCTTACCTGCGGAGTTCTTGGCCTGGTTATTAGGATAAAATATTATCCTGGAACCAGGGTCACGTATGATGTATGAATAATCCCAGTCAGCTTCCCTCTTCCAAAGCACAACAAGTCCTTATTGTCTTTCTTAACTTTATTGCAGAAGTGGAAAACAAAGGGTGCTTGTAGTGTGGGTAGAGAGTGCTTCTCTTTCTGAATGCTTGTATGAGGTTAGACTACGGTAAGACAAAAAGGCCTTGCCGGGGTAGTTAGCAGGCAGATACAGTACTCACTGTGTCCAGGGTGGAAAAGGAAGTGAGGAGCAAGGGTCACACTAGAAGTGAGATCGGACTAACTAACTATTAGCAAAACAGGGGGGAGGGCAGAACAGCCCATTTTAAGAAAGATCTCAGGGGTAGCTATAGCAATCCACTGACTAAATGTACAGAGGCAGGGATTGCAACATTGTAATATATCACACAGGCACAGTGTGTGTGTGTGTGTGTGTTCAGAGCAAAATACATGCAGCTGAAAATAAGGAACTGATAAGCAGAAGCTGCAAGGAAGGGGGGGTTGAACAGATGGGGCAGAAATGGAATTCTTGTTCCAGGACAAATATGATTAACACAAAAAAACTATTGTAACTACGGCTGAGTCCCCAATAGCCACGGCTGCACACGCATCAGAGCGCCTGGCGGCGTGTGCACAGGTAAAAGCTGCGGTCTAGGGGTAGTGCGACAATCATGGGGGGGTGGGGCGCAGCCATGACGGACGGATGGGGGCGGGGCCATGACGGTCTATACTATCGGCACAATCATTGGTTGCTAGTCAACCATGTGACCGTTTCGCTGCAGGGAAAGACGAAATCCTTGTCTTCCCTTCCAGCAGTCGCGTCATCGCGCTTTGCGCGCCCACACGGCGACTGGGGCCTGCCTGCCCCATAGATGGCTGAGCTCTGGGGTGTGGCTCGCACACTGTAGCGCTCGCAGCAGCGGCCACCGGGAACTCGGCCTAAATGTGTCCGAAAAACGCAGTTACTCTGCAAAGCGTGCAAAGTTCAATTAGAGCCCAACACAATACTTCTTACATTTTAGATTTAATATACAAATATTGTAGAGTGCTTAGTGGCAGAAAAAAATAACATCACCAGTACAGACAATTAGATAATTGCAGACAGTTTCAAAAAATCAATACAGAAAACCGAAAAACGTTACCACATAACCACGTCCGATCCTTCAAAGAGGCTTGAATTTGGAAATAAAAGAATCCACATATATAGTTGCCAAAAAAACACCCTCTATGTTGAATTCTAATTTCATATCCCAAATACAGGCTTTTAATCCACAAGCTTTGCAATGGGACCAAACACAGCCAACCTGGGGGTCTCCTGTTACTTATCCCACTCACCCATCTCTAATTATATTTTTATGGCTTGGAAAGAAAAGATAAGAACAGGGGTGCGCAAACTTTTCCCCCTGCGCCTCCCCCTGTCTGCTCCCCCCCCCCCCTTTTCCCCCCCCCCCCCCCCCCCCACCTACCTTGTCTCTGGCATCAAACATCGAAGACGAGGTTAGTGACATGCAGAGGCTTTGCGCACTCCCCCGACATTTAATACAAATGCTTTGGGGAACAGCGCGGGGCATCTGTAACCGCCAACTCCCTCCCCCAGAAAGTCTCGCGCCCCCCTGTCCTACAATACGGTGACTCCCCTCATCGCGTGCGGGCACGTTTGCCACCGGCATAGGGATTAGTCTTGACAGGGCCGCTCCTAATTTTGAGGGACAAACGGATACCTGTCGGTTTTTTGTCTTCATTTAAACAGCGGAACCCAGCGGTCAAAAATATATATTTCACCTTCCTGTGAACTGTATCGTATGCCAAATAGCTCATATTTAGTAAATGTGGAAGGAAAATGCTAAATGAATGTTGTCACCTTGTGCACCTGATTGGGGGTATCTTATGATCCCTTTGAAGGTAGCTCCTGGCAGAATGGTTATTTCTGTGTAAACTGTTTAACAACTAACTATGAAGCGCTATGTACATTAATGAAGCTATTGTGACGATGGGGAGGATTTGGCCCGGGATAAAAGGGGTTACACCCCAATTGGCCACCCCCTGACCTCACCAGGGAGACAAGGGGTTAACTGGGCTGAGGTCCAGAAATGTGATTTAACCCTTGTTATGACATGAAAGTGTATATGCCCCTGTTCCCATGTTTTATTGTTAGATCAGTGTCTGCATCACACACACACACTAGGATCCATCCGGGAGTACAAGGGTTAATAGTTCTTTAATGATTATAGCCCTTTGTGTAATTTTCCCGCCTTTTCAGGCACCATTTTGCAGGGTCCCATAGGCCGCCATTGGAGCTCCATACGTTTCAATGGCGAATCTTGCTGTTTTGGTCCTGTTTCCTGTGAAGACCAGCAGGTGGCGTCCGAGAGGAGGAGCGGCGGTTTCCCATTGTAAGTCAATGGGCCCATTGACTTCAATGGAGATTCCTCGAAGGAGCTTTCCAGGAACGAGTTGGCTGCCGTCCAAACCGCAAAACCGCAAAGCGGATACTTTTTCTAAAAGAGAGCTTTGATCACTTATTAGCCAAGTTCAACGACAAGTGGCGTGGGAATAAACAGTTCTAGAGCACCTAGAAATAAAATTCTTTTTGCCCCTAGTTCCTAGGCCTCCCCTCACTCGACCACCACCGGGTCCCCGAATCCTGGACCCCCGATAAGGGTCGAACCGAGAAGAGTGGGTCGCGCCATAGGTTCCAATGGCGGCAGCAGAAACAGCTCAAGAAAACGGCTAAGTGTGAAAAGCTGAAAGTTAGGAATCCATATCTCCGGTTCCGGAGGGTCCAGAGGGCCAGGGTTTGGGGTACCTGTAGTCACTGCTCCGGCATCGCTGCAGAACCATCCTTGACCCTCTTGGACCAACCCAACGGAGTATGGACCCCCTTGAAAGTTCGGAACTTTTCCCATAGACTTCAATGGCGGCCAATTTCCATTGACCGGCTATGGCAGAAAACCCCCATTGACTTCAACGGCGGCGTGGCCCCATTGAAAGTCTATGGCGGCGGATTCCCATAGCCTCCAACGGCGGCGGTTTGCCATTGAAAGTCTATGGCGGAAAAGCCCGTTGTTTTCAATGGGGACTTAGTGAAAAACCGTGATTTAATTTACAGCGGAGTTTATTGTATTAAAATAGGAAACGGTTTAAGGTGTATTTGTGTAACTCCGGTTCCGAAGGTCGTAGCAAGTCGCAAATTAGACCATATGGTGTCCCAGTTCCGGCATTGAGAACTGGGAAGTTTGGACCCGCTGGACCCAACGGAACCGGATATTTTAATATGGTTGTGTATTATCTTTAATACTGTGTTCCAAGGTATGGGCAGAAACCAGAAGAAATTCCCTTGACCATAAGGTAGCAGATGGCTAAGGAAGCGTCCCAATGTCTAGAATTTAAGTGCTGTTCAAAGGAGTTTATCACCTACACTGTTTACAGGAGGGCAGAGATGACTCAACCAGAGCAGGCTATAAGTGTCCCATTTCACACCTTACAACAAAGGGTTTCCTGCCAGAAATTCCATTTAGTAGACTGGCTGGCATTCCTGATGCAAATGTGGGGCTGCAGAAATGAGACCCCAGAGTCCAACTGAGCATGTGCCAACAAGCTGGGGGGCAGGTATCAAAATGTGTTCCCATGCTAGTGAGTGGCTACAGGTAATTGAAAACCAATCACCTGTACTTGATGTTAAGGATAGGGTTACAAAAGGTTTATAAACGGTTGTCCACCCTTTATCCTGTGTTCGTTCTTCTATACCATCTTGATTGCTGAGAGAAATCCTATGCAATGTCTGCATGCAAGGCCTGTTCATGGCTTTTCGTGTCTTGGGATGATGAAGAGTGCTGTATGAACTGCCAGTCCAGATGTGACTGTTACATCATTTCCATCTTTAAGTAAGTGTCTATATTTTGCCTGTTATTTGTATCTCTCATGTGTTCACCTTTATCAAGGAATAAATTATATTTTATCATATCTAAGTCTCGTCCCAGTTCAACCCAGTTATATATATATTATATTATTATATATATTTGGTGTAAATTGCAGCCTGTCATAAGCTATCGTCACAGCTATATAAATAAAGACATACATACATACATACATACTATAAACAGTTGTGTTGGGTTACGGCTTCATCACCCCAAAACCCTAGATCAGGTCACTCATAGATAAGAGTAAACAAAACTGTATGGTGCTCTAACACAGACCTGACCACTTGCTGGGTTTTTTGTGCATGATAAACATAATTCCATATCCTTGAAGTATCCCACACTATAATGGACCATCTATAGATTGTACCACCACATCCATTACATCAATAAACCGGAAGAGCAACACCTCTTGATTGATGAATACTCACACTTGCTTGTGTCCAGTCTCATACATTGAATAGGATTTCTGTGGTGTATAAAGGAGCAAATCACTCACTGTTTTGTAGATGGGTCTTCAGTGGGTCTTTTTCTTCACAGGTGTGTGCTGCCGGTTCTCCAGAGTTTCCACAGGTTTGACAGGGAGAGATGGAGCACTACAGGAAAAAATTGCTAGAGAGTGTGTTCCCAATAAAAAGGTTTATTGGATCAGAGCATGGTACACAAAAATGAGCCCTAGGGCCCCCACCAATGCGTTTCGAGCTTCCGCTCTTTCTCAAGGTGCATATCCTCTGATTAATCCCCTTACCTGATATAGGTTAATTTTCCCGCCTTTCCTCACCACTAACCCGTCGCTTAGCTGCGTCACGAGGAGCGCGCCATATTGCCATGACGCCCCACGAGTTGCGCCCGTCGCGCAGGGTAGAGTGGTGACGTCAGCGCGTCTACGAACCAAAACAACAACTTTATTTATATTGTGTAACGAACAACAATAAAAAAACTTAAAATAACTTTATTTAATACTTGGACTGTAAACAGTATACATAGTCTTCGTTATTAACGAAGTGTATACTCGGAAAAGCATAATAAAAACAACAATTGTGAATACTTTAAAAGAAATGATCCTACTTAGTTAAAGATGTTTATCTATAGGATACATACATATGACTCTTCAACAAGAATGAAAATAGAAAAAGAAATAGAACTAGAACAGGCATCCATGTATCTGTGAGGTTATTACATTGGATTAAATTTGTAAAATTACTAATTAGATATTCCACTCACAGCATGCCTGATCCATCTACTTATGAAATCGGAGTCATATATTCAGAATATTCTGTGACCCATGTATGTGTAGAATCACCAGATGTATGAACCGTTATGTTTTATATTATTGTCCAATACTATATTTGTTTGTACGTTTTTTCATGTATCTTTGTACTATTTATTAATATTAGTATTGGATATAAGATGTTAATTATACAGTGTTTTATTTGGACAAGATCTTACAGTTTTTACAAAAAGTACCATTTCCATAAATTAAATTATGTAATAGTGACATTTTATACTTTATTTTAGAAATGGATTTAGATCCCAATCTGAATTTAAACCAAATGGAATTCTCGTGTTTAGGGTAAAAATCCAGAAGAGTTCCCTTTTATCTAGTATGTCTAGCCTGTTGCCCCCCCCTGTAGGGTTTCTCAATGTGTTAAATTCCTCTATATTTTAGTTTAGTAATGTCTCCTTGTTTGCAATTGGTAAAATGTAGGGATACTGGGTGTGTGAGATCTCCTAATTTGATTAATCTAATGTGCTCCCTCATTCTAACCTTTAACGCTCGTGTCGTGCGTCCCACATACTGTTTGCCACATCCACAGTCCAATAAATAGACTATGAATGTGGCATTACAGTTTATGAAGGATTTGATGGGGTATGACTGTCCTGTGTTAAAGGATATGAAATTGGATGAAGGCATCATATAAGCACAAGATATACATTTGAGACATTTGAAGCATCCCTTTGGGAGATATCCTTTTGGATTTGAACATGAGGATGAGAAAAGGCTTCTTGAGACGTGATTGGCTATCGTTTTTGCTTTTCTGAAAACAAAACGAGGGCCTTCCCTGTACACTTTATTTAATAATGGGTCTGCAGACAAAACATTCCAATGTTTCTTTACAATATCTTTAATGCTATTCACTTGAGTGTTATGTTGTGTAATAAAGATTGGATTGTTTGCAACCCATTTATTTTGGCGTTTTGATCGATTTTTTTCTTTGTTCAAGAGATCATCCCTGTTCATATTCCCCACTTCCTCTAGGGATCTTCTGAGATTGGATCTTGGGTAACCCCTCTCTTCAAATCTTTTTAACAATTCATTGGATTGAATTATAAAATCTTCATTTTTTGAACATATTCGTTTCAAACGTATTAATTGTCCTTTCGGAATTGAATTTAGGAGGGGTTTTGGATGACAGCTGTCAAATCTTAAATATGTGTTGCGGGAGTTTGTTTTCCTATATACATTAGAGTTGATTTTCCCATCCATATCAATGAATAAAAATAAGTCCAAATAATGTAAGTGATGATAATCAAAAGTGTGAGTGAATTTTAAATTTAGCTCATTGTGATTAAGGTGATTAATAAATAATAAAAGTGATTCTTCCCCTCCTTCCCAAATAAATATTAAATCATCTATGAACCGTCTGTAAAATGTGATAAAATGTCGATAAGGGTTGTTATCTCCAAACACGTGGACCGACTCCCACCAACCTAAAAATAGGTTGGCGTATGAGGGAGCGAAGCTGGTACCCATTGCGGTTCCACGTGTATGGAGGTAAAAGGTGTCATCAAACAAAAAATAACTCGTAGATAACCCCACTTTTAGACACAGACACCGAAAACTGGCCGGGCCATTCTGGTCTAACCCCAACATGTATTTTTAAGACGTAATTTGACATTCAAATTAACCTGTTGTGTGCTGGAATATTGAATATCGGGTAGACCCTCTCGGCACACCCCAAGGGTAATACGTCTTCGTTAACTTACACATGGTTCAAAATGAAAATGTCTTGATTTTAAATGAACAAAAAAATATGGACTTATAAAACCGGAGCCACCCAGAGGAAAGCCGGGACCCAGAACTTCCGAAAAGAACCGGGCTTTGGTCAATTGGTTGGAAGGGGTGGTTGAACCCGATTGGGATTGTGTCTGAACTCTGAGGGAGAGCAAGTTAAAAGTGGTTCAAACGCGAATATTAAAGTCGCTGTAATCATTGCAAACGGAGGACAGTACTGTAAAGTGATCGTCGCGGAGAAAGAAAGGGTTATACAATACCCCGTGGGGATCAATGCTTCTCTGAGACAGGAAGGTGCTGCATAATTAAACTGAATGATGTGATCAGAATGAAAAGATGTAAGTCTTTTATTTATTTTTTATGTCTGAGTGACGGTATTATACCCGCCAGCTGTTTCTGTGCAGAAGGCACTGCTCCTGTGTTTTGGGAGTGCCCCCCACTCTGATTTGAGAGATTAGGTCTGGCAGCTCCAAGGAAGGGTACGGTCCCGGTGGTGGCTGCTTCACGCGCGCCTGGCGGCACGTGCGCAGGTTAAAACTGCGGTCTCTAGGGAGTGATGGGAGACGCGGGGGCGTGGCCAAAACAGAGGGGGCATGGCCATGACGGGAAGGGGCGTTTGTGCCACGAGAGATATATAGGGCTTCAGCCACATAGTAACAGGGACGTTCTGAAAGTGCTGTCACCCTCTGCAATGTGCTGCAGGAATTAGCCTGAAAGAGAACGTGAATCTCATACACTGTACCAGCTACGCATGCACCGCACAGCACATCCACCCAGTGATGCGGGGGCACGGTCATGACGTCACCCGGCTGGTTCGCCCTCATTGGCTGAACCGCCGGGGGGTGGGGGGGCGTGGCCAGCGCTCCCGTCTCCAGTTCTGAAGACCATTTTCTTGTCTTCAGAAAATCTGGTCGTGCATCGCGGTGGCAAATTGTGCGCCAAGGCAGCTAGTGGGTCCGGCCCCATTGGGGGCGGTTCTTGTTCCTGCAGCGCACGCCATAGCGCGCACTGCAGCATGTACTGGGGACCTAGCCAAAGAGAGGAAACGGCAATTACAGATCTGGCCATAGAGGGAGCCTGTGAGCAGCCAGATCTCACATGGCTGGTCCTCTCTGCAGCCCCTGCTGTGGGTCCAAGCAGGCTAGTGTGTGAAGGTCAGTTAACGCAGGGGAGCTCAAACGTTTCCGGCTGCGCCCCCCTATCTTCCCTGCCTCTGTGCTGGTGCCCCCCCTCCCACCTTAGAGCTGCATCAAATGACGCTTGGTGTCACGTCATTTGACGCCACGTTGCCATGGCGACACGTCACAGAGCGTCTGAATCAAGGTTAGTATAGCGTTGCAGAGGCCTTACGCGATCCCCTCGCATTTAATTTAAATGCCTTGGGGGGAGAGCTTGGGGGGAGAGCGCGGGGCAAAATCTCCCGCCCCCCCCCAGTTTGAGCACCCTTGAGTTAATATATGTGTGTGTGTTTGTGTGTCTGAATCAGTGCTATTCACCAGTACTGGTCAGTGTGTGTCTTTGTGTCTGTGCTGGTCAGTGTGTCTCTGTGCTGGTCAGTGTGTGTCTGTGTGTCTGTGCTGGTCAGTGTGCGTCTGTGTGTCAGTGCTGGTCAGTGTGTGTCTTTGTGTCTGTGCTGGTCAGTGTGTCTCTGTGCTGGTCAGTGTGTGTCTGTGTGTCTGTGCTGGTCAGTGTGTGTCTGAGAGTCAGAGGTGGTCAGTGTGTGCCTGTGTGTAGGTGCTGGTCAGTGTGTGTCTGTGCTGGTCAGTGTGTGTCTGAGAGTCAGTGCTGGTCAGTGTGCTCCTGTGTGGCTGTGCTTGTCAGTGTGTGTCTGTGTTGGTCAGTGTGTGCCTGAGAGTCAGTGATGGTCAGTGTGTGTCTGTGCTGGTCAGTGTGCGTCTGTGTGTCAGTGCTGGTCAGTGTGTGTCTGTGTGTCTGTGCTGGTCAGTGTGTGTCTGTGCTGGTCAGTGTGTGTCTGTGCTGGTTAGTGTGCCTGTGCTGGTCAGTGTGTGCCTGTGCTGGTCAGTGTGTGCCTGTGTGTCTGTGCTGGTCAGTGTGTGTCTGTGCTGGTCAGTGTATGCCTATGTGTCTTGTGCTGTGTCAGTGAGTGCCTGTGTTCTGTGCTGTGCAGTGTGTGGCTTGTGCATGTGCTGGTCAGCATGTGTCTGTGCTGGTCAGTGTGTGCCCGAGAGTTGGTGTCAGTTGTGTCTGAGTCGGTGCGGGTCAGTGTGTGCTGAGAGTCTGGTGCGGTCAGTGTTGATAATGGGGGGCCAGTGGCTGCCTGGATTGGGGCCAATCGGGTACACTGGGCCCGTCAGTTAAACATGTCCAGCCAGTCCCTGATTTTGAGGGTCCAGTGCGCCCAATGAAGACTAATAGGTGCACTTACTTATCTCAGTGTGAGGTAACAGAGTGTGGACCGTACTGCCCGTCTCCGACCTGCTGTACTTATCTCTGTGGAGGTCACTGAGGTTTGAGCTGCACTACCCGTCTCCTGACCTGCTGTCCTTATCTGAGTGAGGTCGCAGAGTGGAGCTGCACGACCCGTCTCCTGACTGCTATTCTTATCTGAGTGTGAGGTTTGCAGAGTGGGCTGCACTGCCCTCTCTCCTGACCTGCTGTCCTTATTCGAGTTGTGGGTCGCAGAGTGGAGCTGCACGCTCGTCTCCTGACCTGCTGTCCTTATCTCAGCTTGTGGTCGCAGAGTGTGAGCTGCACTGCCGTCTCCTGACCTGCTTTCCTTATCTGAGTGTGTGGTCGCAGAGTGGAGCTGCACTGCCCTCCTCCTGACCTGCTGTGCTTATCTGAGTGTGAGGTCGCAGAGTGAGCTGCACTGCCCGTCTCCTGACCTGCTTTCCTTATCTGAGTGTGAGGTCGACGAGTGGAGCTGCACTGCCCGTGCTCCTCGACCTTCTTGTCCTTATACTGAGTGTGAGGTCGCAGAGTGGAGCTGCACTGCCCGTCTCCTGACCTGCTATCCTTATCTGAGTGTGAGGTTTGCAGAGTGGAGCTGCACTGCCCGTCTC
>CM071571.1:8624526-8728454 GCA_036426205.1 Ascaphus truei | reverse complement strand
GGAGCTGCACTGCCCGTCTCCTGACCTGCTGTCCTTATCTGAGTGTGAGGTCGCAAAGTGGACCTGCACTGCCCGTCTCCTGACCCCATTGTTTGGCGCTCGGGACGTTCAGCTAGTTAGAGGAAATGGCTACTGAAATAATGACAAAAATGAAAAGGAAATGTGTAAATGTTTTCTGTGCGCACATATATACAGATAAACGCATTACAAAATGTGTCTTGTAAAATGCCTTCATAGCTTGAAAGTTCCTTTACCAGCACTGCTGAAGGAACTAACGTTACCTACTGTCAGATACATGTATTGGGGCCAGTAAACGGGCAGTCCCACTTAAAAAAAGTGATCTGTGGACTCAGATGCTCTCGCGACGGGGAGGCGTGGCTGTGACGTCGTCAGGCGGGTTCGCCTGATTGGCTCAAGCGCTCATGTGATGCGGCCATCACGCGAAAAATAAAAATGTTTTCTCTTCAAAATCCTGCTGCTGCATTGCGTTTCCGCGCGTGCCGTACAGCGCGCAATATGGCCGGCCTGATTGACATTGTGCGCACTATGGCCGCAGCCTAACCCCGTGTGCGTCTGTGTGTGCGCTCACACATTGTCACACTGCCCCCCTGGCAGGTTCCTCTCCAAAGTGACTGTGAGGGACATGAGAGCAGCCAATAATAACAGCTGTGGAAGAGGAGGGACTATGGGGAGAGGAGCCTTTAAGAAAAGGAAAGGCCGCCATGTTAGATTAGATCTGCGAGGACCTGACACAGCAGGTTCATTCGAGGCCTGCAGAGAGAGTGCACGTGTGCAGAGAGAGCGCACGTGTGCAGAGTGTCGCACGTGTGCAGAGAGAGTCGCACGTGTACAGAGAGAGTCGCACGTGTGCAGAGTCTCACGTGTGCAGAGAGAGTGCACGTGTGCAGAGAGAGTGCACGTGTGCAGAGAGAGTCGCACGTGTGCAGAGAGAGTCGCACGTGTGCAGAGAGAGTCGCACGTGTACAGAGAGAGTCGCACGTGTGCAGAGAGAGCGCACGTGTGCAGAGAGAGCGCACGTGGCACGCGGTGACAGGAGCTGAGAGCTACAGTTCCAGAGAGGAAAAGAGATCACACAGCGCTGAACGGGACGTCACCGGCTATACAGACACAGTGGGACCGAAGCACCTTCTGAAGACCAAACCTGCAACAGGTTCAGTACAACACGAGCTCGCACCGTGTGCCGGCACCAACATAAGCCAGCATACCCAGGATTGGGTGGCTACTACACTACTGACTCTGACTCACAACCACACAGCGCTATTTGGGGAATGTGTTGTATTTGTGTACAGTGTGTAGTGATCCTCTGCTGAGGGACACAAGGTGCCTGGGTTTAATAAGTGTATAGTAAACTAAGCGAATGACCCATTCTGTGTGTGTAGTATTGCTGCCGTCTGACCGTGGGACACGTGTGGCACAGTAAGTGACAGGAACTCCGGCCCCAGCCTCAGCGGCAGTAGTAATTCTGAGAGCTAAAGTAGAGGGGTTACACAGGAAACCCCTTTGCCAGTTTTCTATGGTTTTATACTCCTTCCTGCTTCACGTGGTCGAAACCCCTGATGCCCACGCTCTCTTTATCCACCAATCCCTCTTTGGACAGTTCGAATACAGCTATGACTTTACCTTTCAAAATCGCTTGTGTAGTCTGGCAATTTATGGCATGGGGAGCTGGACTCGGACATGGTGTGAAGGTCTTGGGAAGACGGGCGCTGTGTCCCTGGGCAGGGGCTTCGATAACTTCGCTGCTTGCGCCGTGGGCTGCGTCCTCCCATGGTGGCCCACATAGATCCCATCCGTCGCAACAGGACTGGTCTGCAGGTGAGGGGGCCGACCCATCCTAAGAAACGCTGCTATGGTCCAAGCCTGGGGATGAAGGCCGAGCATCCGAAGCTCTCCGGTGGCGAATGTGTCCACCAGCGTTGGCTCCCTGCGCATCCATGGTGTGGCGGTGGAGACGGCGGGAGTCCGAGAGGGCTGGGCAGCGAGTGACGGGATCCTGTGGGGGTGATCTCCACGCATGCGGTGAGCGAGGCGCGGTGAGGCGCAGAGAGGAGGTGCGGAGATTAGTGGGAGGTGGGGGGCGGGAGTCTCAGCTGCCGGACGCTTCGCCAAGATAAGTTTTTATTTAATAGTTCATTTTGCGGTTATGGTAGGAGGGTTTAGGCTAAGGGACTTGCCTTGGTAGCAGAGCAGCCGGCGGTGAGATGTCCTTGGGGCAAGGTAACGACTGAACGCCGGCGAAGATTTGGTCACGGCAAAACGTCCTAAACCGAAGTTTTCATATCGGTATTGAGGAGGAAAGCTAGGTGAGCTGCAGATTGTAATACAAGTTCTTGTAACAACGTGACAAATTATCCGTGGAACTTATTATTTAACTTTTTAAAAAGGCAATTGTTTTGTTTTTAAAGCGTACGTACACTCGCATCAAAGAAGGACTTTAAAAAAAAAAAAGAAGAAGTTTAAATACATAAAATCCTGCAAAATAGAAAGAAGAATAAGGATAAAAATTGGGATTAGAACATTTCCTGGGATCATTTTGAAACATCTGGTGCTTGCTGAACAAAGTAAAATAACAATAGCAGTATTCAATATTTTATTTAATATACAGAGACAACAAAACAATGCCCTAAAGTGTCTTCTTTCTCCGTACAAATGTAAGGGTTTTGAAACTTGGATTAATTATTGCTGGGTAAACCGCTGTCCTGTCTGTTCTTGTTCTAAGAGAAAAACATTTTTTGGGATCATATTTATGAAAACTCACGCTTTCATCTGCTAATGTATCTATTGAATCAAACTATGTAACTTGGACAATGTAACGTGCGACGTTTCCTGAAGTTATTATTAACGGGCTTAGGCTGTTCGTGGATTCAAATTCTATATTATTTAGACTTTCTTTGAAAGAAGAATGTAACACGTTTTCCCCACTGCGTTCATTGTAACATTAGGACATAGTGTTGTGCTTATTACATTAAGTAATACATTCAAATACATTTGTAGATGGTTTGAAAAGTTACATTACTGCAGTGTCTTTATTTACTGACAATCAGAGCACCCCTCATTATGGGATCAAATGCATCTACTATTAAACATGTATTTCAAAAAAATTAAAGGAAGTCTATTTTTTAAATACATTTTTATTTAAAATATATAAATAAAATTGCCCTAGGGGGCGGGCATACCCGTACCCATACCCGTACCAATACCCATACCCGTACCCGTACCCATACCCATATCTTTACAAATAAAATGCCTTTCCCATCCCTCCTCTAGTGAATTTGTGATAAACTTTTAATAAAAATGTTTTAACATTTATAGATAGTATCCCCCCCCCGCAACTACGTTCACACAGTGTTCGCCCCTTCACACACATGCACACCCTAACCCCCCCCAGCCCCCCAATACACACACACACACAACGCCCATCCCCCAATACTAGGGTGTCCAGATGTCCCGGGGAGCCCCAGGGTGCGTGGTCGGCACTCGCCGATCACGCATGTGCGGTCAGCAAGCGCTCTTCACGCATGCGCAGTTGGCGCTCACGCATTTGTGACATCTGTCACAGTTTTTACCAGGACAAATATAAGTCACCTTACCCAATACACACCCAGACAATAACCCCCGTGACAGGGCCTTAACCCCGGTCTAAAAGGGCTTCGATAGAAAGCCTGTATTGGTCTGAGGAATCCAGCAGGGAGCTGGGCAATTGCAGCTACAGACAATTAACCAGTCTCCATCTGGCTCATCAGACAGGTAGAAAAGCTCCTGCTTGAACTGCAGGGGATCGCTCTAGCACCTGGGAGGTGTTTGCTGACAGAGAGGGATCCCAGGGATCCTGCCCCTGTATTCTAGGACACAGCGGTCACTGGTGCCCCACCACGGACACCAACTCTGACCCAGACTGAGGGAAAGAGTCCCTGGGAGCAGGTACCTTTTTGGACGTTGGGTCAGAGGCTGGTAAGAGGCCTATCCTCCCAGCCCTGCAGATAGGGACTGGGAGAGTGCGTTATCCCCTAGGGATAGGCTGGCTGTTTATTTGATAGATACGTGCCAAATAAAAGCCACTGTTTATTTCCCCAATCTGTGTCTCCCTGGTCATACTTGTCTCCTACACTCCCCAATCCACAGACAATAACCCCCCCCTATCCCCAATACACACACAACTTTTACCTTACTTCTGTCGCGCGTGCAGGGGTGGAGCGTCAACGAAAGCTGGGCCGCAGGTAGAGAGAGCTGGGGCCCGGTCATCAACAGAGGCCTGGAAGCCAGATGCAGATGCTGGGTACGACTTCTGGCCGGGCCCAACTTCCAGCCCCCTCCCTCGGTCTCGGGATAGTTGTCCAAGTTCCCTCGCCCCCCCGCCGTAAAGGCGTAAAAAAAGCGCTGCTCTTCTTCTTCTAAAGGTCATTCCTGGTACAGTCAACAACGGAGAACCTCACAGGGTTTAAGCATTTAAAAAGCAACGTGGTGCATGTTCCCCCGGCTGAAAAGAGGCTAAAGGAATAGTCCACAAAGGATTTAGGACTGGCAGGTACAGTATGTAAAAGCGATCATGTCCGTTACCCTATATCTGGAACAGTGTGCACTCATTTATGTCAGGTTTTATGGATATACCTGCTTCAGCACAGGTGGCTCAATCAGTGGCTCAGCCAAAGCCACATGTGCTGTAGCAGGGAGCCACTGATTGAGCTACATGTGCTGAAGCAGGGATATCCTGAAAGCCTGACCCAGTGCCGGATTAAGGGGTGGTGGGCACTGTCCCGGGACACCAAACGCAAAGGGGCACTCCTACCCCTGCACCATCTATAAATGTCAGTCTTGCGCAGCCTATTCAATGATTGAGCCACCTGTGCTGAAGCAGGGATATCATTAAAACCTGTCCTGCTGGTGGCCCTTGAGGACTGGAGTTGGCCACTACTGGTGTTGTGGAAAGATAACACATACAGTAGCTGCCATTTAATCTATAGGAAATAGTGTGTTAATGGTTATTGGATGTAACAGTTCAAAGGAAGAATCAAAAACAATCAATCCTTGCAGAACGTTTTTTGATCACCATTAAGTAACTCCTCTGCCAATCCTTGTTGGACCTGTTGGAATTTTATCAACAGCAAAAGACAGGGGTGCCCAATACTACATCCAATTGACAAAACATATATGGTAATAAGTATAAAGTTTAAATACTTCAATAATAATATTTACTTGTTTATTTAGTTAAACCCTTTGGCCAAAGCGTCATAAGCCTGCATACCACGTCAAGGTGTAACCAAAATTAAAGCAGGTCCGACACTACACTGTGAACCCTTCCTTTTACCTCTGTATGATGGGAAAGAACCATAGTAGATCCTGTTCTTGCAGCAAAGTGAAAAGACCTCCCACGTTAAAAAGGTGAGGAGGAGTGAGCTCTTGGGGGAGGTGCCACCTACCTCCATACAACTGTTACCAGTCAGAAATTGATTAACACACATTCCCAGCGAGTTCAAACTCCTCAGGAGTTTGAGCTAGCTGGGAATGTGTGTGTTAATCATTTTATCAACAGCCCAGCTTTATTTCCATGAGAAGTGCAAATTATAATGTCTAAATAAATAAAGTAAAGATCATCACACAAACAATTAACTCAGAAGTGTTTTTAATGTAATGTCACATTTTCCCCAACATATTATTCTGGGGAGGTCTTGCCACGGTTGTACCACTAGAGGGCACCAAAGGTAAAAAAAAAAAATTGTAAATGAAAACGTCAATTGGTCACCCCATTTCTATCACTGCTAAAAGAAGAGGATTGATTAACACAGGGGGGCTCAACACAGGGGGGCACAACACAGGGTGGCTCAACACAGGGGGGCTTCCCCCACCCCCAGGTCTTCAGGATATCCCAGCTTTAGCACAGGTGGCTCAATCATGATTGGTTGGAGTGGAGCACCCCAACCCAACATGAAACACACAGACAACCAGATTTAAGTCAGTATAAGGGAAAAATAAAAAAACAGCCCATAGGAGGGCTGTGCCCTATACTGTATGTGCCCTATACTGTATGTGCCCTATTGTGGTATAAAGTCTCGGTATCTTGCTCCCTTCTCCTTCCAGGGAGATATTTGGGTCCTGCGGGCTGTTGGATAGAACAGACTTCCACTGCTGGCAAATTCTCTATAGACCCTCTGCAGCCCTTCCAGGGCGAGCGATTTCACACCAGTGATCACATACAGTAGGTTTTAGTGATAGTAGGTTACGGGGTACAACAGACGCTCCCCGCATTGGCGGCCGTGTCGCAGGGCACCTGCCTTCCTGCTCATAGACCGCACATAGTGAACTCGGTTGTCCTTTTTAAAGGGCAAACGATACAGGTGTGACCTTGCCTGCTCCGGTTAATTAGTGCCCTGCTGGGGTCAGTAGCTACAGATACGTTTCCCCTGCATAGCTATCAGACAGGCTGGTCTCCCTGCTACATACCCCCCCTGTGTTAGCAAAACTTTTAATGAGCTATTTGGTAGACTACCCTTTA
The DNA here is from genome assembly GCA_036426205.1 of Ascaphus truei. Taxonomy (NCBI): domain Eukaryota; kingdom Metazoa; phylum Chordata; class Amphibia; order Anura; family Ascaphidae; genus Ascaphus; species Ascaphus truei. The sequence continues at coordinate 8,721,943 of CM071571.1, read as the reverse complement.
TATACCCCCCAAAACACTCATCGATACAACATGTGAACGTACCGGGGAAAAGCTCATTTAAATATGCAAATGATATTCAAATAATTTAAATTCGCATATTTCCGCTGTATTCAAAGGTGCAGATGTAGTAAAGGTCACCGTCTTCGTCACCATGATCGCGCCCTGGAAGGATGAACACTGCAGGGGTCCCATTCAGAAGCACGCCTCCCCACCCCACCCCCACACAGCGTAATCACGGTAGTCACTGTCCACAGCGCCGTGGACGTTCACGGGCCGCGCTACTGGGGACAGTAAGTCTTGCTACATCTGAATCTCTCCACATGTTGTATAGATGAGTGTTTTAGGAGGCATATAAGTCAATGGCCTCTCTCAAACCCTCTCAATTTCAGGGTCCAGATCAATGCTACAGATTTTTGATGAAACAAAAAATGATGGTGCAAATGTCTGCGGGAAACCAGGGGTTAATTTTGCACGGTTCACAAATTGCTGCAAACACTTCACACCTGTGTAGTAACAGCATTGTAGCAGGGGTAAGAATATTACAATGTTTAACCTTTTCAATGAAAGCTTCTCAATCACAGAAGGGATGTAATAACTCCTGCAGTGCAGGGAGGACTTGGACTGCCCCACAGACCCCCACCCAACCGAATATAAGAGAAACAAACAAGCAGACGTTGTTCTATGGAGTGTCCGAGGTCTAAGAATATATGTGGGAGAGATTTGGCTTCAATCCAGTGCTGAGGGAGAGAGAAAGATGGGTAACTTTCCAGAAACAAATCTAGCGTTTTAGGATTTCATTTGCAAAAATGGTGTCTTTTCATAAAAACCTGAATCTGGACCTTTTTCGCACGGCTTTTCTCAGAAACGTGCGGCGGTCGGAGCGCCGATTCTGAAATGTAGACGGTAATTGGTCGATCGGCCTCGTCCCCAGCCAGATGAGATGAAGAATCTGCACGACTGACCAAGCACATGTTTGCACTAACCTTCCATGTGAATGTGTGATGATCTGGAACAGGGATGTGCAAACTCGGGGGGGATGGGCGCAACATTTTTGGGGGGGACGGGGGTAGCTTAGTCATTATGATTGAGCCACCTGTGCTGAAGCAGGGATATCCGGAAAACCTGACCTGTTGGTAGCCCTTGAGGACTGGAGTTGGCCTCCCCTGACCTAAAATGATAAAGTATACCCATATGAAGAGCCTTTTATCATATTTCAGTGGGGTGTATCATCCCAAGAACCCCCCCCCCCCTGTATGATGAATGAAGCTGATCTGCGAAAGCACTGTGTTTCCTGAAGCTTGTACATGAGAATAAAGATATACATATACCCACACAAGCGCGCACACCCCCACTTCCATCACAAGGACCTGAGAGGCGATTTCCTCTTCTCCTTAGGACAAAGCAGAATTTGACCCCTCACTGTTTGAAGGTCAGTCACTGTGATGTTGGTGACATGTCCCTCTTGTACTGAGCCTGTTTGTCTGTCTGGGCCTGTTTCAGGGGATAGAGACGGGCCTCACACTCATTCACTGATAGCACATTGTATATTTTTAGCACAGTAACAGTGCAGCTCACTCAGTGCTGATGGGGGCAACAATGTGTCCCACCAGTGACGGGCTTTAGAAAGGCTTGTAAGAGGTGAAGCACAGTAACCTAGCACATCCACCTAACCAGAACTGTCTCTATAAGCCAGGGGTGGGCAACTCCAGTCCACAAGGGCTACCAAGAGGTCAGGTTTCAGGATATCCCTGCTTCAGCACAAGTGGCTCAATCAGTGTCTCAGTCAAAGACTGATCCACCTGTGCTGAAGCAGGGATATCCTGTAAACCTGACTTGTGGGTAGCCGTTGAGGACTGGCATTGGCCACACCTGATGTCTCCAGGGAGGGAGCAGCGGACAGTAGAGAGGAGTGAAGAAAGTTTGCGATGTACCATCACCACCCGCTGGTTAATAGACCTCCTGTACTTGACAACTGTCAACGTTCGCTCAACGTCTTTCTTGCGCCTCTACTCTTTGCTTCCAAGAATTCCACCTTCCGCCACCCCCCGCGTCTCCCCCAGTGTTTCCACGTCTCTCCTTTTCACGAGCATCGGACTTTCATGGTGGATGGAAATGCCACACACAAAGGACTCCGAAGGAACGGGCTTTGAGCGGGACCCTTATCTCTTTTAGAAATTCTGTGACTGATTGCATGAAAAGTAGATACCACAAAGAAAGCGTTTGGAGCCATTTTTAAAGCCTAACTTATTGCAATCTATTGACATTTAAGCAAAAAAAGAAGAAAGCAGATTGCGATTTTGAGGTGAGATGAATTTGCGAAAGTAATTTTTATAACACATTTGTGAGATTGAATGAACTTTTATCAGACCTGTTGAGCCCATAATGGGTTGAAATGTGGTTATTATGGTATTTTGTGAAGTGTTTGTTCGGTAAGACTGTCCTCAGCTAGAAGTGAAATCATGCAGAGAAGTTCTAGTGTTTATTTGTTTATATTCTCTGTTCTCTAAGTTCTAGACACACGTTCTGGCTCTTTGTAAGATCATTTAGTTCAAGTGAAATTACAGATAATAAAGAACATTAAAAGTGAAGGCATGTCAGATTAATTTTTATTTACTATGTGATCAACTCATAAACCTCTCAGTTCTTCCTCTGAAAGTTTATTTAATCCTATCTAAAAAAAAAAAATCCATAAGGCAAACGTACATATATATTATTATCAATGTAACTAAAGGGGCATATAGATAGGGTTGCCAGGTGCTTTCTCCAAAAATACTGGACACCATGGTGAAAGGTGCGACGTGCTCGAGAGACACACACACTCTGCTCTCACCTCTGCTCCATGCGGTTTCCTTCTCTCTTTGGTCCCACCACCAGGCTCCTGACACCTCCACCTGATTGGCTGCATTACTCAGCAGCTGCCAATCAGGAGGGAGGAAGCTACCCACCCCCCTAGCAACAGCCCTGCTCTCTCCCACAACCCCACCCCCTCCCCCCCAAGTACAGGACAGTCCGGTTCAATACTGGACACCTGGCGACCCTACACAATATGTAGGGATACTGGTTTTAAGTTTGAACCGATTAAAATAAAAATGGTAGCATCATTTCCCACGGAGTTCAACCTGTTGCAGCCCAACTACAGCTTATTCAGTAGCGCAGGTGCATCACTACCACCCAAAGTTCCACTTACGTCACAATGGAACTTTCTGGAAGGTAGCGCTGCATTGACACTAAAGCACTTTTTGGAATAAACCCCAAAAGGCAGCACAAGGTGAGTATGGAAACTAAACAAAAGTGCAAAAAATAAACACCAAATTCAATGTTTGTCTGTCTGCCACCTGCTTTTTCATGGTTAACACTTCTAATGTTTTTTTTTTATTTTTTTGAAACTTTTTAAAACTAACATTTAAACACTGGCAATAACCCCCCCCCCCCCCCCACCCCGCCCCCCCCCCCCCCCCCTGATTTTACCAAAAAAAATGGGAAATCCCTCGCCTGTAGGGAATTGGTGGGAGAGAGACGAGAGCAACGCAGAGGCAAACGCCTGAGAGAAATGAGAGAGAAGTGTGTGCAAATACTCTATTGTGAACATAAATAATATTAATGAAGGCTCTTCTATCCTAAGGCTGCGCTTATAGTGACAGCGACGCGACGTTGCATCAAAACAAATGCATTGCCGCCGTCGCGTGCGCTTATAGTGAGCGCGATGCGACGGAGCGACGGCTTGGTCGCGATCGCTGGAAGTCATCTCTATTTGATTTTTCCAGCGCAGCTTAAGTGATGCTATGCCACAATACATCTTCTGACCGCAGCAGACACTGTGACACAAAAGTATACGGGCATACCCCGGTTTAAGGACACTCACTTTAAGTACACTCGCGAGTAAGTACATATCGCTCAATAGGCAAACGGCAGTTCTCGCATGCGCCAGTCAGCATGTCCTGAACAGCAATACCGGCTCCCTACCTGTACCGAAGCTGTGCACAAGCGGGGAGACTATAGAGCCTGTTACACATGCGTTATTTACATCAGTTATGCACGTATATGACGATTGCAGTACAGTACATGCATCGATAAGTAGGAAAAAGGTAGTGCTTCACTATAAGTACATTTTCGCTTTACAAACATGCTCCGGTCCCATTGCGTACGTTAATGTGGGGTATTCCTGTACTGTAAAGATGGGCCGATAATATCTTAGTGCAAAGTTTTATCCGCTGTGCGGCCTTCTGGAAGTGCAGACAGGAGAGCTTCTCCCAGATCTCATCGTTTCTACATAATTTTTGAGAAGACACGAAGAGAAAACCTGTAATGTTTCACAAACTCTGTATGGACCGGTACACCAGAACTCTCTTGCTGGTCCATTTAAAGGCAATGGACGTCTTATAAACAGTCAATTCTCATATTTGTTAAGTTACTACCTAGGAGGGTCTTATCACACTGTAAGTTTTTAAAGCAGTAATCCCACTATTTTGACCCACCCTTTCTTACAGTTTGGGAACCGCGGAGCTAAACCGCGCTACTTGGATCCAGGAACCCCCTGGTTCCGGAGATACTCACTAGTGATGTTACCAGCCCTACTTCCTGGTTTGGCCGTCCAAAGGTCCATTGCGAATTCCTGTTGGCTCCCGGGGCCCCCAAAATATGAACGGCCATTTTGTTTGCCTTGGGAGGAACAGCGACCCCAGTAACCGCACTGCTAAATACTTTTGGAACCGGGGAGCTGAAAATAAAGCGATTCCAGTGCTGTAATATAAGAGGGGAGTAAAAAAAAGAGGCAGAGATGTAACCATTTGGTAATTTTTCTCTTAAAATTATTTGTTGATATTTCCCCAAAAGTTTTCAAAATGGTCAGACTCAGAGAACCTGCTGAGAAGGTGAAGCTGTACTCCGGTTCCTGATTTGGATTCCTTTCTGCTGAGAAGGTGAGGCTGTTAGGGTTCTGTGAGAAGAGGAGAAGGTTCCGCAGCCCTGCCCTAGGGTTCTGTGAGAAGAGGAGAAGGTTCCGCAGCCCTGCCCTAGGGTTCTGTGAGAAGAGGAGAAGGTTCCGCAGCCCTGGGGTTCTGTGAGAAGAGAAGGTTCTGCAGCCCTGCCCTGGGGTTCCGTGAGAAGAGGAGAAGGTTCCGCAGCCCTGCCCTGGGGTTCCGTGAGAGGATCACAAGGGGTGGCAGAATTTCCCTGTCCTCCCAGAGTCGGGAGAAAGCAGGGCAGTAGCAAGGGAGCTGGGCAGTTAGTTACCTCTCCTGATTATCCGCTGCTGGGTAATGCAGCTAATCAGGTAAGGAGGCGTCAAGAGCCCGGGGGGAGCGGAGCAAGCAGCATGGGCAGGGGTGTCTCCCTGTGGGGGCGCCTCAGTAACTTAGCACTGTGATTAGGGGGCCCGAGAGAAAAAAGCCTGAAAACCACTGGGCTAGATGTTAACAGTGCTGTTGACTGATTCAACAGGGGCAGGGTAGTCCTTATTTTAACCCATTCCCTGCTGGAAAGCGAGCAACGCAATACACTGAAGCAAGGGTTAAGAATGAGACACAGAAGACACACAACATCTCATTCTTTTCAACATTTCAGTCCTTTGTTTTTACAAAAGCAGAACATATGTAGCTGGATTTAAAGGTTAGGTGAGGAACAGCACACCTGTGTGTGTACATGAAACGACAGTTCCCTTCAGTGCAGCTCTCACATGGGCTATGCTGTGCTATTTTGGACCCGCAGTGTATTTGTGCTGTTTTGTGACCGGATTTGTGTGACCTGTGCAAGCAGGGAGCAATTGGTAACATTAAGCTTTGTTAACATTATGGAGATTAAAGGCAGTCCAACGATAACCAAGAAGCAGTGTATATAAGAATAGTGAATGAATGAACAAACAATACAAGTAGAAATCTAGTGTGATGCGGCCACACTACTTTATGTATTTAGTATACACTGCATTTCTCTTTCCAATCATATCCATAACATGATTCCCCCTTTTATTGTATGCTGTATCTTTATCTATGGTCATGTGTAATAGTAAACTTTTCGGTGAAAGTTTCTATCTACTGAGCCTTGTCAAATACTTATGATGAATGTCCATTAATTTTAACGTTGAAAAAATAAATAAATAAGAAACATTTATATGACACTGTAAAGCTGCTCTATGGGGCAGGAACTAGGACCCGGTATTTTGATATACTGCCAGCGCTGAACGCAAATACAATTATTATTAAATATTACGAATATGATTTGTAAATGAGCAGTTTGAGAGCTGAGGGATCAGTTGCATTCAATACGTATATACTCAGTGACATACCATTGCATTTCAGAGTGAATATTTATGCACAAAGCACTTTGCAGGACAGAGATAACAGCCCCAAACACTGGGATAGAGGCTTCCTTCCCCCACAGAGCTTGCAATCTAAGCACACTAGTGCACCCCCCTCCCCAGATTACACACAGAGGGGGGGGGGTCTGTTCTCACCCCAAGTCTCACTTGCCCCTGAAGGAGTGAGAAGGGATACAAAGAGACACTTGTGAGAGTTGCTGGGGGTGGGAGGGTGGTTGGTGCCCCCTCTGGACCCCCTGCCTCAGGACCCCCACCTCCCACGTTACCTGCTCAGGACAGGATACAGAAGGGGGGGGGGGGAGCCCCCAGCCTCAGCAGCTCCTTACTCCTGCGGGTGACGCTGTGTGTTGCAATGACGCTGTTACTGTGGAAACCATCCCCCTGCCTGTTTGGGTCACACCTCCTAACAAGGGGGAAGGCAATTGGAAGCGGTGCTGGTGTCCTTACAGTGATACAATGTATCAGTGTGACCAGGGGGGGGGGGGTGCAGTGTAACAGAATGAGGAGTGCCACTGTTACTGAGAGTGCCACTGTATAATACTGAGAGTGCCACTGTATAATACTGAGAGTGCCACTGCACTGAGAGTGCCACTGTTTCTGAGAGTGCCACTGTTACTGAGAGTGCCACTGTTTAATACTGAGTGCCACTGTACTGAGAGTGCCACTGTATAATACTGAGAGTGCCACTGTACTGAGAGTGCCACTGTTGCTGAGAGTGTCACTGTATAATACTGAGAGTGCCAATGTTATTGAGAGTGCCACTGTGTATAATACTGAGTGTCACTGTATAATGTTGAGTGCCACTGTATAATACTGAGAGTGCCACTGTATAATACTGAGAGTACCACTGTTACAGAATGCCATTGTATAATAGAGAGTGCTACTGTTACTGAGAGTGCCACTGTGTATAATAATGAGAGTGCCAATGTGTATAATAATGAGTGCCACTGTATAATGCCGAGAGTGCCACTGTATAATGCCGAGAGTGCCACTGTATAATGCCGAGAATGCCACTGTATAATGCTGAGAGTGCCACTGTGTATAATACTGAGAGGGCCACTGTTACTGAGTGCCACTGTATAATACCGAGAGTGCCACGACTGTAAAATAATGAGTGAGTGATACAGAGAGTGCTTCTATATAATAATGAGTGAGTGATACAGAGAGCGCTTCTATATAATAATGAGTGAGTAATACAGAGAGCGCCTCTATATAATATGAGTGAGTGATACAGAGAGCGCCTCTATATAATAATGAGTGGTGCTACGAGATGCTTCTATATATAATGAAGTGTGATACAGAGAGTGCTTCTATATAATATGCTGATGTATACAGAGGCGCTTCTATAAATAATGAGTGAGTGATACAGAGATGCTTCTATAATAATGAGTAGTAATACAGAGAGTGTCTATATAATAATGAGTGATGATCAAGAGTGCTTCTATATATTAAATGATGAGTGAACGAGAGTGCCTCTAATAATAATGAGTGAGTGAACAGAGATGCTGCTATATATAGATGAGTCAGTGAGTAGCCTCTATATAATAATGAGTGAGTGATACAAGAGGTGAGTCTAGTATAATAATGATGAGTAGATACAGAGCGGAGCTTCCTATATAATAATTTGAGTGAGTATACAGAGGCGCTTCTATATAATAATGAGTGAAGTAATCCGAGGAGCGCTCTATATAAATATAGTGAGTTGATACAGAGAGTACTTCTATATAATAATGAGTGAGTGATACAGAGAGCGCTTCTATATAATAATGAGTGAGTGATACAGAGAGCACCTCTCTATATAATAATGAGTGAGTGATACAGAGAGCGCCTCTATATAATAATGTGTGAGTGATACAGAGAGCGCCTCTATATAATATGAGTGAGTGATAACGAGAGTGCTCTTTAATAATGAGTGAGTGTAACAGAGAGTGCCTCTATATATAATTGAGTGAGTGATACAGAAGTGCCTCTATATAAAATAGTGAGTGATACAAGAGTGCCTCTATATATAATGAGTGAGTGATACAGAGACGCTGTCTATATAATAATATGATTGATACAGAGAGCGCCTCTCTATATAATGAGTGAGTGATACAGAGAGGCCTCCTCTATAATATATGAGTAGTGATACAGAGAGCGCCTCTATATAATCATGAATGCGTATACAGAGAGCGCTCTATATAATCAATGAGTGAGTGATACATAGATGCGCTCTCTATATAATAATGAGTGAGTGATCAGAATTCTCTAATATATGAGTGAGTGATACAGATAGAGCTCTCTATATATGATGATGAGTGTATACAGAGAGCGCTCTATATAAAATATGAGATACAGAGTCGCCCTCTATATAATAATGAGTGAGTGATACCAGAGAGCGCTTCTATCATCATAATGAGTGGATCTCAGAGAGCGCTTTCCTATGATAATAATGAGTGAGTGATACAGAGAGCGCCTCTATATATAAGAGTGAGTGATACGAGAGCGCCTCTATATAATAATAGTGAGTGATACAGCGAGTGCCACTGCTGTATAATATGATTAGTGAGTGATACAGAGAGTCCACGCTGTATAATATGAGTGAGTGATACCAGAGCGCCTCTATATAATAATGATGAGTGATACATAGAGCGCTTCTCTATATAATCAGTGATTGATTGGATACGAGATAGTAGCTCTAATAATAATGAGTGAGTGATACAGAGAGCGCTTCTATATACTGAGTGAGTGATACAGAGAGCGCTTCTCTATATAAATTTTTTAATGATGAGTGATTACAGAGAGTGCTTCTATATATATAGTGGTGATCCAGAGAGCGCCCTAATAATAGATTGAGTTATACAGAGATGCTTCTATATAATAATGAGTGAGTGATACAAACAGGAGAGCGCTTCTATATAATAATAATGAGTGAGTGATACAGAGAGGTCTCTATAATAATGAGTGAGTGATACAGAGAGCGCCTCTAATAATAATGAGTGAGTGATAACAGAGAGCGCCTATATAATATGAGTGAGTGTACGGATGCTCTATAATAATGACGAGTGATCAGAGAGCGCTTCTATATACTAAATAATGAGTGAGTGATACAGAAGTGCTTCTTATAATAATAAGTGAGTGATACAGAGAGCGCCTCTATTAATAATGAGTGATTGTATAAGAGAGCGCCTCTATATAATATGAGTGAGTGATACAGAGAGCGCTGTCTATATAATAATGATGTGAGTGATAAGAGAGCCTTCTATATAATAATGAGTGAGTGATACAGAGAGTGCTCTCTATATAATAATAGTGAGTGGATACAGAGGCGCCTCTATATAATAATGAGTGAGTGATCAGAGAGTGCCTCTATATAATAATGATGAGTGATACAGAGCGCGCCTCTATATAATAATGAGTGAGTGATACAGAAGTGCCTCTATATAATAATAGTGAGTGATACAGAGAGCGGCCTCTATATAATAATGAGTGAGTGATAACCTAGAGCAGCCTCTATATAATATGATGAGTATACATAAGCAGCCTCTATATAATAATGAGTGAGTGATACAGAGAGCGCCTCTAAACAATAATGAGTGAGTGATACGAAGACGCGCCTCTATATAATAATAGTGAGTGATACGAGAGAGCTCTCTATATAAATAATGAGTGAGTATACATAGAGCGCTTCTATAATAATAATAAGTGCGTGAGTAATACAGAGAGAAGCGCTTCTATATAATAATGAGTGAGTGATACAGAGATGCTTCTATTAATAATGAGTGAGTTGATACAGAGACTGTCTCTATATAGAGTGAGTGATACAGAGAGCGCCTCTATATAATGAGTGAGTGGATACAGAGAGCGCTTCTATATAAATAATGAGTGAGTGATACAGAGAGCGCTTCTATATAATGGTGAGTGGATACAGAGATGCTTCTATATAATAATGATGAGTGATACAGAGAGTGCTTCTAATATAATAATGAGGGAGTGTATACAGAGAGTGCTTCTATATAATATGAGTGAATGATACAGAGACTCTAGATACTAATATGAGTGATACAGAGAGTGCCTCTATCTATATATAATGAGTGAGTGATACAGAGAGTGCTTCTATATAATAGAGAGTGAGTATACAGAGAGTCTGGCTGCATTAATAATTAATGTGAGTGATACCAGAGAGTGGCTTCTATATAATAATGAGTGAGTGATACAGAGCGTTCCACTGTATACGAGAGTGCCACTGTATACTGAGAGTGCCACTGTTATGAGTGCAGATTACTATAGTGCATGTTATTGAGTGCATGTAAGCTGAGAGAAAGCCACTGTATAATGCAGTGAGTAGAGCCATCTGTAGTATGCCTTGATATGAGTTGCCCGGATAATATTAGAGTGGCCAGGTATTATACAGAGTTTCAACGCTTAAATAATGATTGAGTGATACAAGACTCCTCTATATAATAATGAGTGAGTGATACAGAACGCGCCTCTATATAATAATGAGTGAGTGATACAAGAGTCGCCTCTATAATAAGAGTGATTGATGACAAGATTCCTCTATATATATGAGTGAGTGATACAGAGAAGCCGCCTCATATAATAATTAGGAGTGATACAGAGAGCGCGTCTCTATATAAATAATGAGTGAGTGATACAGAGAGCGCCCTCTATATAATAATGTAGTGAGTGCTATACAGAGCCGCTCTATATAATATGAGTGAGTGATACAGAGAGGCTTCATATAATAATGATGAGTGTACAGAGATGCTTCTATATAATAATGAAGTGAGTGATACAGGTGCGCTGTCTATATAATAAGGAGTGAGTGATACGAAGACGCTTCTTATCTAATATGAGTGAGTGATACAGAGACCTCTCTTAATAATGAGTGTGATACAGAGAGCGCCTCTATTAATAATGAGTTGAGTGATACAGGAGTGCTCTATATAATAATGAGTGAGTGATACAGAGAGCGCCTCTATATAATACTAGTGAGTGATACACGATGCGTCTCACTCTTAATAATGAGTGCAGTGATACCAGAGAGTGCTTCTATATAATATGTGTCCGTGATACAGAGAGTGCACGGGTATATAATAATGATCAGGTATACAGAGAGCGCTCTCTATATATAATGAGTTGAGTGATACAGAGATGCGCCCTCTATATAAGTATGATGAGGATACAGAGACGCCTTATAATATAATGAGTGAGTGATACAGAGAGCGCTACTATATAAATAAGTGAGTGGGATACAGAGAGCGCCTCTATATATAATGAGTGATGATACAGAGAGCGTCTCTATATTAATGAGTGAGTGATAAAGCTAGCCCTTCTATATAATAATGAGTGAGTGATACAGAGAGTCCCTTTATAATACGAGTGAGTGATACAGAGAGCGCACCTAGTTATAATAATGATGTGAGGTGATACAGGATGCGCACTCTAGTAAATAATGAGTGAGTGATACAGAGAGCGCCTCTATAAGAATATGATGAGTTGATAATAGAGGCGCCTCTATAAATAATAGTGAGTGATACAGAGAGTGCTTCTATATATAATGAAGTGATGGATCAGATAGCGCTTCTATATAATATGATGAGTGATAACAGAGAGTCGCTTTCTATATAACATGTGTGAGTGATACAGAGAGTGCCACGGCTGTATAATAATGAGTGAGTTGTACAGAGAGCGCTTCTATATAATAATGAGTGAGTGATACAGAGAGTGCTTCTATATAATAATGAGTGAGTGATACAGAGACGCCTCTATATATATATTAGGAGTGGATCAGAACGCTTCTATATAATAATGAGTGAGTGATACAGAGAGTGCTTCTATATAATAATGAGTAAGTGATACAGAGAGCGCCTCTATATTATAATGAGTGAGTGATACAGAGAGCACCTCTATATAATAATGAGTGAGTGATACAGAGAGTGCCACTGCTGTATAATAATGAGTGATTGATACAGAGAGTGCCTCTATATAAATATGAGTGAGTTGATACAAGAGAGTCCTCTATATAAATATGAATGAGTGATACGAGAAGCGCTTCTATATATATGAGTGGTGATACAGAGAGTGCCTCTATACATATTAGTGAGTTATACGAGAGCAAGCCTCTATATAATAATGAGTGAGTGATACAGAGAAGTGCGTTCTATTAATAATGGTGTTATACAGAGAGCGCCTCTATATCATATGAGTGAGTGAATAAGAGAGGCGCCTCTATATATAATGAGTGAGTGATACATATAGTGCTTCTATATAATAATAGTGAGGGATACAGATAGCGCTCTATATAATAATGGTGGTGATACAGAGAGCGCTTCTATATAATAATGTGTGAGTGATACAGAGAGTGCCACGGCTGTATAATAATGAGTGAGTTGTACAGAGAGCGCTTCTATATCATCTGATGAAGGATACAAGAGTGCTTCTATCAAATAATAATGAGTGAGTGGATCCAGAGAGCGCCTCTATATAATAATGAGTGAGTGATCAGAGAGCGCTTCTATATAATACTGATTGAGGTGATACAGAGCGTGCTCTTATAATAATAGTAAGTGATACAGAGAGCGCCTCTATATTTATAAATGCAGTGAGTGATACAGAGAGGCACCATCTAATATAATATGAGTGAGTCTGAGAGTGCCACGCTGTATACTAATGGATTGAGTATACAGAGAGTGCCTCTATATAATAATGGAGTGGAGGTGAACAGAGAGGTGTCCCTCTATATAATAATGAAGAGTGATACGATAGCGCTTCTTATATAAATAATGAGTGAGTTGATACAACAGAAAGTGCCTCATATATAATAAAATGAGTGAGTGATACAGAAGCCGCCTGATCTATAATAATGAGTGAGTGATACAGAGAGTGCTTCTTTAATAATATTAGAGTAATACTGATGAGCGCGCTCTATATAATAATGATGATGATACAGAGAGCGCTTCTAATATAATAATGAATGAGTGATACAGAGAGAGCTTCCTATATAGTAATGAGTGAGTGATACAGAGAGCGCCTCTATATAATAATGAGTGAGTGATACAGAGAGCGCCTCTATATAATAATGAGTGAGCGATACAGAGAGCGCCTCTATATAGTAATGAGTGAGTGATACAGAGAGCGCTTCTATATAATAATGAGTGAGTGATACAGAGAGTGCTTCTATATAATAATGAGTGAGTGATACAGAGAGTGCCACTGCTGTATAATAATGAGTGAGTGATACAGAGAGTGCCACAGCTGTATAATAATGAGTGAGTGATACAGAGAGTGCCACTGCTGTATAATAATGAGTGAGTGATACAGAGAGTTTCACTTTATAGATCTGCGCCAATATACAACTGTCCCGCTGCCCTAACTCCTCCTACTCGCTCCAGAAATCCCTCATCTCATCGCAGACAGGCCTGAAAATGGCGCAAGTAAAATTAATACAGAGGTGCTGCCTGGCGCAGGTATATTTCAGCGCGCGTTGGGACAAAATAATGACTTTGCGCCAACATTTTGCCTTTGATACTGTAACAGGTGCTCGCCACAAACAGGACAGAACCACGAGGCGGAGATTTAGAATACACCAACCTGCAGCCGCGAGACTGCGTCCGGTGTGCAGATCCGTAGTCGTGTGGCCGGGTCAGGGTAGGAGAATTAGGATGGTGTTGATACTCGCCATGGTCTAGGGTTGGAGATGTAGAATAGTCGATGTGCGTAGCCGAGGTGTAGAGATGGTGGGAGTCCACGTACAAGCCGAGGTCGTGGATAAGAGAAGGCGGGGGTCCAGGTACAAGCCGAGGTCGTGGATAAGAGAAGGCGGGGGTCCAGGTACAAGCTGAGGTCGTGGATAAGAGAAGGCGGGGGTCCAGGTACAAGCTGAGGTCGTGGATAAGAGAGGCGGGGGTCCAGGTACAAGTCGAGGTTGTGGATAAGAGAAGGCGGGGGTCCAGGTACAAGCCAAGGTTGTGGATAAGAGAAGGCGGGGGTCCAGGTACAAGCCGAGGTCGTGGATAAGAGAAGGCGGGGGTCCAGGGACAAGCCGAGGTCGTGGATAAGAGAAGGCGGGGGTCCAGGTACAAGCTGAGGTCGTGGATAAGAGAAGGCGGAGGTCCAGGTACAAGTCGAGGTCGTGGATAAGAGAGGCGGGGGTCCAGGTACATGCCGAGGTTGTGGATAAGAGAAGGCGGAGGTCCAGGTACAAGCCGAGGTCGTGGATAAGAGAAGGCGGAGGTCCAGGTACAAGCCGAGGTCGTGGATAAGAGAGGCGGGGGTCCAGGTACAAGCCGAGGTCGTGGATAAGAGAGGCGGGGGTCCAGGTACAAGCTGAGGTCATGGATAAGCGAAGGCGGGGGGCCAGGTACAAGCCGAGGTCGTCAATAAGAGAAGGCAGGGGGCCAGGTTCAAGGTGAGGTCGAGGTATACTAGGTGACAAGACAAGGATAGCAGAATTTCACAAGGCAAAGCAGGACGCGGCAAGCTGGGTGCTTGTGGGTACCACTTCGTCATGTTAGGACTACTATGCTCAGCCAATTAGGAGCAGGGATCGGTGAGCATATAAAGGACTGTAACCCAATCAGGGGAAAGGCACAAGGCTGAATGTGATGATTGCCTCTTGATAGGAGAACCAATCCACGCTGAGTTGTACGGCTGTGAATGCTGATTGCCACCCGCCCACTCAAGGAGTAAGCACCACAGGTGAAGTAGGTGATATGGTTATCCTGCTGTCAGTGTTAACTCCTGTTTGAGTCCTTTGCCTGACAACAGTAGATCGGCGCCTACGCACAATCCTGTCAGCATGAGGGCCGTCACGGGGCACATCACGGAGGCGGGACCTAAGACCGATCCTCTCCGATACATAGAGACCATTGTGTGACAACATTGTACAGAGAGAAGGTTAAAGAGAGTGAGTGATAAACAGAGTGCATATTGAAGATGGGAGTGTTACAGTGTGCCAGAGAGTGAGAGGTAAACAGAGTGCATACTGAAGATGGGAGTGTTACAGTGTGCCAGAGAGTGAGAGGTAAACAGAGTGCATACTGAAGATGGGAGTGTTACAGTGTGCCAGAGAGTGAGAGGTAAACAGAGTGCATGAGAGTATGTGACAAAGTGATGGAGAGAAAGATCATAGATCATTGGATGTGTATAACTAACTGACAGGAGATGGAGTAACGGTAACGTTACACATCTCACTACCTGTATGGGAAAGTAAGTATGATGGGTGCAACTGAAGGGTAACTGTGTGAGAGATAAAGAGCAAGTGAAACTGTATATTGTGAAACAATTACTTAAGTGGTGAGTGAGAGACACAGAGTGTAAGTGATAAACATGAGTGTGAGTGACTGCTATCTGTATTAAAGTGCAGGCGATACATCAAGGGAATCATCATTCAAAATCCCCCACTGCAATCTCAGTTCCCTCCCCTGTGCCCGGCTGAGAGAGCAGAGTGAGTAGGGGCGGATCACAGCCTTTCAGTCTCCAGGCAGAGTAAGATGCACCAGCTGAGCAGATGGCCGAGCGTTTCCCCCGGGGGCTGCGGGACCCTTAGTACAGGGTCGCGGCACCCTGGTTGAGAAACACTGCTCTAGCGCCTAGGTTGTAACTGTTACATACGCCTATAATATACATCTTCTCTAACTGTGCATGCAATGTCTTGTGTATAATGTATGTCCTGTTCATTAATGTAACCATGTATTATTTGTCATATTAACTGTGTCCAGGACATACTTGAAAACGAGAGGTAACTCTCAATGTATTACTGTACTTCCTGGTAAAACATTTTATAAATAAATAAATAAATAGGTTTTAGACCTTTTAATGAAGCTAAACATTGCGATTTATGAATGAAGGTAGTGCCCTTACAACTTCACTTCTTACATATCTCGGCTGATTGAATAAGTGAAATAGACCGCTGTCACCTTAAATGGTATGAACAATGTAATTATAAATGACAGGTGCTAAAGGGGTATTAAATACAATAGTATCGGTGGTGATCAAAGAGTTTGATCAGAAAAGAAACCCTTCTAGGTAGCAGACTCTTGTCATGTGTGTAGTGTCATATTTACTGAACTTAATTGGTCCAACAGTTAGATACTGTATTTCTGAGTAGTGCCCAGATTCACAGGGGAAATCAAAAAATAATAAAATTTTATTAAATCTACATAGATATTAAAAACACATATACATTATTAAAAATCCCTATTATGTGGAGTGGTGATAGTGTTTTATCGTAATTCAATCGGTATATTACCATATGTAAAACAATATCTCTGACTTTCTGAATCACAGCTATGTATACGGTCTCTTGACCAAAACCAATGGATATTGCAGGTGTGTACACATATGTTAATCACAGCATGATCACTCGGAGGTGAGGCATAGACAAAATGTGCACGCTTCTAGCTGTCTAGCACGCTTCTAGCACGCTGCTAGTCACGTGAAACGTGCGTCGGGACGTGAGGCGTCACAGCCGTGACGTCAGTGGGTGGCGACTTTCTGTAACCGGCACCAGCAGCAGCAGGCTTGTATTATTTTTTGATTTCCCCTGTGAATCTGGGCACTACTCAGAAATACAGAAGGGAAGTCACAGTCCCAGGACACACACAGTGTTTATGTAATAGGTGCATGTGACATACATTATTATTCCGGCTGGTGTGTTGAAGTGGGACTGGTGTTATCTCACCCGTTGTAACGTACCAACTGATACGTGTGTTACATCTGTATGTATATGGTGCATATATGTTGTGTGTATATGTATATAATACATGCATAGTATGTGTGGTGTGCATAATGGGACAGAGTGTTAGGTCATGCTGCGTACAACTGGTGTGTACAGTATCTGGTCTGTGCATGTATGGTATGTGTATCAAATGTGTGTACATACGTATATGGTGTGGGCTTGTATATCTATGGTGCATATATCTGGTGTGTGCGCATCTGTGTATAGTGCATATATCTGGTGTGTGCGCATCTGTGTATAGTGCATGTATCTGGTGTGTGCGCATCTGTGTATAGTGCATGTATCTGGTGTGTGCGCATCTGTGTATAGTGCATGTATCTGGTGTGCCCATCTGTATATGGGTGCGTATCTGGTGTGCACATCTGTGTAGCTGGTGTGCACATCTGTGTATATGGTGTGTGTATCTGGTGTGCGCATCTGTGTATATGGTGTGTGCATCTGTGTATATGGTGTGTGCATCTGTGTATATGGTGTGTGCATATGTGTATATGGTGTGTGCATCTGTGTATATGGTGTGTGCATATGTGTATATGGTGTGTGCATCTGTGTATATGGTGTGTGCATATGTGTATATGGTGTGTGCATATGTGTATATGGTGTGTGTATATGGTGTGTGTATCCAGGGCTGCAGACAGATTTCCCGGGGCCCAGGACTCCAGTTATGACTGCCCCTCCCCCCCCCCCCCCCGAGCCCCATTTCACACCTCGCGAGCCCCCTCTATTTCTCTCCCTCTTCCCATGAATTTCTCCTCCGTCTCACCTCTCACTCTCTCCATTAATTACCCCACTCACTCAATCCCCCCCGCCTCACATGTATTTCTCTCCCCTGCGTCTCACTCTTACTCCCTCTCTCCTCTCACTCCCCCCCTGTCAATTACCCCGCTCAATCCTCCTCCTCAGACTCATTCTCTCCCCCTCACAAAATATACCAAAAAAACACACCCCGATGCAAAAAACTTTCCACCCCCAAATACATACAAAAAAATCCCCACCCACAAATATATACAGCCCTCACCCCCCCAAATATATACAACCCCCCCAAAGTACATACAAAAAAACACCTCTTCAATACATATAACCCCCCCATAGATATATAAAAAAAATACATATAAAAAAATGCCCCCAATGCTCATATAAAAATTAAAAAAAACAAATGCTCATCTAAAAAAAAAGCCCCCAATTCATCTAAAAAAAACCCCGTCATATTTAAAAAAAAAAACATTACATATTTTAAAAAAAATACATTTAAAAAAAACCCCCAATACATATTACAAAAATAGAATTACCTTGGTGATGGTCAGGCCAGGCCCTGTAACTGCTGGAGGGAGGTGACTGTCAGGGGACCCGGCTCTCCCCTCACCTGCAGACCTCTTCCTCTCTCTGTCCCACGTCGGACCCTCTGACTTCAGCATTCGCCTGGCCTCCCACTCATGGCGCCGCGTGCCGGAAGCTAGGCAGGCATTACTTCCGGCGCGCCGACGTCAGAGAGGCCCGTAGCGCGCTGACGTCAGAGGGCCCAGCGTGGGACAGAGAGAGAGGAAGAGGCCTGCGGGTGGGGAGAGCCGGCGGCAACTGCTTTGTCCGGCCATCCCACCGCGCTCCCCGCCGCCACCTGGACTGGGACACTTGTACCAGCTGTCCCCCCCTCTCGGTGGTCCTGTGTGTATCTGGTGTGCGCATCTGTGTATATAGTGTGTGAGCCGCCAGGCCTTTGGGGCAGTTTGCTGGGTTGGCCCCCAAGCTAAAATTTGCCATCCAGCCCCTGCCGGAGGGGGGGGGGGAGAAATAGCCGGGGGGCGCCTCAGGTCTGGAGTGATCTACTTTATTCCTTCCGAACACACAGCCCTACATGTCACAAATGTTTGTAGCGTGTTGATTTTGTCCCTATACAGGCATACCCCGGTTTAAGGACACTCACTTTAAGTACACTCGCGAGTAAGGACATATCGCCCAATAGGCAAACGGCAGCTCACGCATGCGCCTGTCAGCACGTCCTGAACAGCAATACCGGCTCCCTACCTGTACCGAAGCTGTGCACAAGCGGGGAGACTATAGAGACTATTACACATGCGTTATTTACATCAGTTATGCACGTATAAGACGATTGCAGTACAGTACATGCATCGATAAGTGGGGGAAAGGATATGGCTTCACTTTAAGTACATTTTCACTTTACATACATGCTCTGGACCCATTGCGTACGTTAATGCGGGGTATGCCTGTATGCTGTTTCTCTGTTTTGTACCATACGACGTACTGAAAATCATATCTATGTGTCACTTTACCTAATAAACTATTTTATGAAGCAATCAATTAAAACAGCAGTTCCCCCTGTTCATTTTAACTTCCATCTCCCCCCCCCAACCCCCATTTTTTTTTATTATTACCAGGATAAGACGCAGGGGGTCCCCAGTCTCCCCTGAGCTGAAACACGCACAAACTGCCTTCATATCTTGATGCATATTAAAAACCTAATTGGTAATAGTGAGCTGAACTGAATTCCCCTGCAAACTGTTGCAGAATAGAACGAGAGGAGCGGTTCTGACAGCCGAGTGTAGATAACGTTTATGGGGCTTATTCTATGTCTGCCGAATCAGCTGCAGTTTTCTGCCGAAATTTCCCATTGTGCTCAATTTGTTGTTGTTGTAGTTGAATTGCACTTCATTTATACAAAAGATGTAGGCCCTTATTGTCTAAGCGGTGCTATTCTACAAGACAGAAGACACACAACAACCCATTCAAATAAATAAGCCTAAGGCATCTTCAGGCAACAGACGTTTTTTTTATGTAATTGCCCTGCTTATTAAATCTAAGCCATAATATGCATTCTCTATTGCATTAAAGATTGCTGTTTCTATTTGTCTCCTTGTGTCTGCCACAAATAACTACATTTTACCTTTAGTGGTCCAGTTGCTACATGTTAATATAAATTAATGCCCACAAACCATAAGAGGACAAAGCGACAAGAAGCATATGCCCTGGTGTTTGGGCAATTTAAACGTAACAATCTTAAAGAGAAGCAGACGTCGCCGCTGTGACTTTCAATGCTAAATGTTACGAAGTGTTAGTATGTAATTTACCAATTAGATTGTAAGCTCTTCGGAGCAGGAACTCCTATTCCTAAATGTTAATATGTGGGCAATGCAGTCCAGCAATATTATGTGACTGGGCAGTTACTAGATACAATTGGTGCACTGCTAGAGAGAGGGCTGGGCTCAAGAGCCAGAGCCTATCAGAAGGGGAAGGGGCTGTGACTTTGGAAATGCTTCCTACATTAAAAACATTTTTTTTTTTTAAATGCTACAAACAGATCTGATTTATTTAAAAAAAACACCCGTATGATATTGCTTAAACTACTGCTTTAGATGTACAAATGACACCACCTACTGGTAATTGTCTGTCACTGCATTGCTACAGCTTTATAATAATATATTGACTTATACAGGCACGGCACAATGTACACAGTGCTGTATGCAAATAAATTGCAGGCACAATAAGTACATGATCGAAAGAGCTTACAATCAAATGTTGTGAGTCTGAGGCATCTAGTCCTGAAGAAGGGTCACCTGGCGGATTTTTTAAATGCAAATACAAGATACAAAAGTGACGCAGAGTTTGCTACATCTCATTATAATCGCTGGGTCATATAACTCCTCCCTAACTCCCCCTATTGTCGCTCCCCAAATCGCAGGGTGACGCAAAACTTGGAGCAAATACCATAATACATTAACACAAAGAGACACGAGATGAAAATGATGCAATTTTTGTCAATTTTGGTCCAATTTTGCAATGATACATCCCCCCCCCGCATAGTCTTCCCTGATTAAAAGGGCAATCCCTCCTAGGACCAAGAAAAAGTGTACCTGTTACGGTTTGGAAGGGGTGTTTCAGCGGGCACCACGAGGCAGCTGTGAAAATGCCCCAAGCATGGGTGGAACGCGTTAGAGGTGCAGGGGCATCCTTTTCCCCCCCTCTTTTTAACTATGCTTTAATAAAGGACATTTCACAGCACAGTCCAGCAGTTGCTACGTTTTTTCTGCCTCGTGGTGCCCGCTGAAACACCCCTTCCAAACCGGAACAGGTACACTTTTTCTGCATCCCTTGTCAGCCATGGAGCACACAGAACCGGCGTTCACACCGCATGTGAGTAAACCTGCTGCTTAAATGAGAGCCACCCCAGGCATACAAGATTATTCAATTCAGGGAAATTGCAGAGGTCAAGGGGGGGTCCAAACACTCCCTACTTACAACTCTGCACACCTCTGTTATACCTTGTGCCATCTAGGGGTTTAATGCATATAGCCTCAAGCATGCAATACCACACCAAGTGATCCGGTTTAAAACGCAGTTAAAAACATTCACTTTACAATTACTGTGGGTCACATATGCTCTGTAGCACTGGTTAATTGGGGCCACTTACCCCTTACAATTTTTTCCTCCTAGGACCAAAGTGAACAATTCCAGTGACATAATTAAGGGGTCTCATCTAGGTCATTGATCATTGGTTGACTCAAATCTGACACCTATAAGTATTTTTTATTTACTTTTTAGTTAGACTTGGGAGGGGTTTACTTTCCTCTGGCTGTTCCATTTGTGTGATGTCACTATGTGATGTCACTGTGTGATCAGCGAGTGCTTGTGCACTCCCAGAATCCCACCTCCTCTTAACTTTATTGGTTCTCTCATAAGGACAGGGAGTACCATAGGGTGTAAGGAGTTAAAGGATTTGAAGGAGTTAGATAATTAACACCTACTCCCTTAGATAGTTTGTTGCAAAGTGACCAGGCAGGGACTACACCCTGCTTCTGGAATATGCTGGGTAAGGCCGAGTCCATACAAGGACAGGCCGTGCTGAGGCGTGCGGATGCTCAGCGCTGAGCCCCTGCATCCTCAATGAGGATGCCTTGAGAGGGGGCTCGCGCGAGCGTCCGCAGGCGTGCGGAGGAGTTGGAGGTTTCAGCTGAGCGCCAAGCTGAAAACCTCCAATGAGAGTGGGGCTGCGTCAACGTCACGGCGCCGTGACGTCGGCGCCGTGACGTCGACGTCAGTGCGTCGCGGGCGATTGGCCCAGCGACGTCACTGCCCCGCCTCCCTCAGTCTCCCCCCATCTCCGATCGCGGACGCTGGCTTGCCTGTATGTGCGTGGAATCGCACAGCTTCTGCAGGCGAGCCTCAGCGTCTGCGCGGTGCAGCACGGCTCCCCTCCTCTATGGCCCGGGCCTAAGTCACCTGGCATGGCTCAGCAGAGACCTAGCTCCGCCCTTTTTCTGCCTAGAAACAGGGAGGGGGAGAAGAACTCCATCCTTAGACCGCGTCCATGCTTAGCGCGACCATGCGAGCAAGTGCGCGCGCGGCGCAATCAAAATGCAGTGCCTCTATGAGGCTGTCCTTAGAGGGCACGACCGATGAGAAGTGCTCGCGATGCGCGAGGAAACAAATGTGTTTCTGCCGCGCGACAGCTGGGTCACGTGACCGATTCGCCCAATGAGGGCGAACCAGCTCCGTGACGTTATGGCCACGCCCCCGACATGCCCCCTCATCGCATCCACCTAGAGCGCCCAAATCGTTCCAGCTGGAGGCGCGCGTGAAGCCACACGTACGGCCGCACGCACGCGCGCAACCACCATGGACGCGGCCTTAGGTCTCAGGAGGGGGAGAAACAGAGGGGTCTCACAATGTATATAGCCCTGTAAATAGTTAGGAAAGGGCAGATGACCCTGTTCTTATTTTTTCAGATAGGGAAGTGCCTTTGTACCCCTAGAGAGATGAGAGATATAAGTACAGTGTCCCCTAGGAGCTACCACAAATGGTATCTGTGGGACTCTTAGCCCGTGCCTATAGTGCCGTCGTTGGCGACGGCGACACGGCGGGTGACGTCACCCGTCGCCACCGGCGAAAGTTATGTTTCGCCGGGCGGCGGGGTCGCGGGATTCCGGCAATTTGATATGTTCAAGGGCCGTCACGTGACGCGACGGCCCTTGAAAAATCAAACTTGCCGGCTTCAGATTTTCGCGATGTCGCTCGGTCGCTTGTCGCCGTCACGTGCACTTTAAGTGCACGCGGCGGCGGCAATGTATTTGTTTTCGTGGGACATCGCCATCGCCGGCACTATAAGCGCGGCCTTAGAAGAATATCAGCTAATATATTTAGACAGCCTCCCTCTGTGAGCATGCTAGGGCCCCCCTCTGCCATCCCAGCACTGAAGCACTACCAAAGGGATGGTCAGAGAACGTTAAAGAACCCAAGGCCTCATTGACCAAAAATATAAACGGGTAGCCAAGCAGGGACCCCAGAAGATATTAGGAAAGTATGTGCAATGAGGAATAAGTTATCTTGTATGTTCAAGCAACTACTTCTATAGTTATAAGTCTGTGCCTCCCCAGGACTGCAGCGCTGCAGCTGTAGAAGTTCTGTTTCTAAGAACCTGCTAATAAATCCAATCTTGTGAGAGCTATAAAGTTCTTGGCGTCCATCCTTTCAAGCATCACCACCCAGCTGCACGGACCCAGCATCCTGATAAGGTAATACACAGAGGAAGACAAATATTAAGGACCATCCGATGTAGAAATCCCTAGGTAGGGAGTGTTACAGTACATACAGATATAGTGACTTGTCCAAGATCCCAAGGCAGGCAAACACTGGATCAGAACCAGGCTCACCCGCAAGAGAGGAAGTGTTCTTGCCACTAAGTTGCACTACCAGCTTTACTAAGCAGAAGCCTCTGGTGGAGTTGTTAGCATTTCTATTGTTAGTTACTTTTCAACCACAGTCTACAAAATAAATGTGAGTTGTGACGTGTGACGTGTGACGTGTGACGTGTTACATATTAACACGTGGGCTAACTCTGTTTGGTCTATTAGTGATATATTCAATAAAGTTTTGTTTGCCATTTCAAAACCTACAGTATCCCCACCTAAGTTAGTTAATACATATTATACAGAAAAATAACAATGTAAAGAGTTACAAATCCTTCACTTCTTCTACCTGGTGGGCACTGCACAAGCTACAGTGTGTATCATACTGTACCTGCTAACTAACTCCAGGTCATCAGTCTTCATGTCTTACATTATTATGCTACGTTGCTCACAACAAAGCAAATAGGAATGCAAAGCCAGGATTGGATCCTTATCATACTGCTGACTGCAGTTAGTTAACTCGCGACAGTGCTGAATGTAAGTTCTCAATGCAAAGGTATAACAGACCTCTAAGGCAGGGGTGCGCAAACTGGGGGGCGTGGGCAGGGGAATTTCCAGGGGCGGGGCGCGGCGGTTACAGAGGCCCCGCGCTCTCCCCCAAAGGATTTTAATTAAATGCCGGGGAACCTCGCGAGGCCTCTGCAGCTTCTCCTACCTGGTCTTCGGCGATGCATCGCCATGGTAACCCGGTGTCAAATGTTGGCACAGGGTCACGTGACGTTGCATTGCCATGGCAACGTGATGTCACATGACCCCGTGCCAACATTTGACGCTGGAGCTGAGCAGGAGGGGTGGCGCAAGCCGGGAGGGGAGCAGGCAGGGGGGCGCAGGATCAACACTTTGCGCACCCCTGCATAAGGCATGGGTGGCCAACTCAAGTCCTCACAGGCTACCAACAGGCCAGGTATTAGGGATATCCCTGCTTCAGCAGAGGTGGTTCAATCATTCTAATTGAGCCACCTGTGCTGAAGCAGGGATATCCTTAAAACCTGGCTTGTCGGTGGCCCTCGAGGACTTGAGTTGGCAAATCTCTGCTCTAATGTAATGAAGCAGCTGCTGCTGCCACTACTGTGCATTCTCAGAGTTTAAATCAATGTTTCCTTCTGCTAAATTGTTTTAATATACAGTATGTTTTTTAAAATCTAAATACTATGTGATTCACCCACAAAACGCGCAGGATTCATTTTGCATGGAAGTGAGGCTCCAGCTGCTGTAACCTCGCTATTCCTCCGAGACGTCCGTTGCTGGGACGTCAGACGCTGGAAAGCATCGCGCGGTGGAGGGCTTCTTGCCGGCAGAGTGAGGCATTGGATCGAGAGAAACACACGGAACTCTAATTCTGAGAGACGTTTCCCTGTGTGCTGACAGTATGGGAGTATAACAGTATGGGAGTATAACAGTATGGGAGTATGACAGTATGGGAGTATAACATTTATTACGAATGTTGATTATAAAAAAACGCTCTTTTTATATACAGAATCACACTCTTGGAGTTCTACTGCGCTTTTTTGCCTTTTCTTTTTTGTTTGGAAAATGTATCCGGGGTGAGACCACAAGCACCTTCCCCTGAGAAGCAGCTGCAGGAGATTTAGGCTACGGGCCCCAGTCTTACCTGCAGCACGTGCGCCTGGTGGCATGTGAACAGATTACAGCCTCGATCTGTAGTCTGTAGGAGAGCGATGGAATGCGCGAGGGGGCGCGGCCATGACGGGGGGCGCAGACATGGGGGAGTTTAATGGATGCCACCTTTTTTTTTTTTTGTAACTTTCTTTTATTGTTTTTTTCAAAGATATTACAATCAGATATCGCATTGGTACCATGTGGTAGACTGTAGGACATACAACATCTATACGAACATGGGAAGGGGTAGACGTTAGAGGGTTAGGGTAAGGGGGAGGGAGGGGAGGGAAAGGGTATGGAAAGGGTATGGAAAGAGGGTAGCTTCCTTCGTGTTCTCCAATGGACCTATATCACTTCTGCAGGCTCAAATCTAACCAAGCCACTACTGCACCTAACCTGAAGGCCGGGGGGGAGCGTAATTCCCCTCGAACAATCCTGGGCTAATGATTATTGTCGTTCCTCCCGTGTGTTCAGTCCGCCATCGAAGGAAAACCTATCTGATTCTATTAAAGCCAGACGGAGGCATTGCTCATCCCTGGGATATCAGTCTGGGCCAACCACAGCGATCAGACTTTTTGGAAATTTGAGCCAGTGTCGTTGACCAAACTTGTCAATTTTTCCATCTGGCAAGCAAACCAAATTCTATTCCGAATTTTGTCTATTGATGGAATTGCATTCTGATTCCACAGTGCTGCGGTCTCGCACCTCATCGCCGTAGCAAAGTGTGCTATTAATTTATTTCCTGATCTAGATACCTCATCTGTGGGCTTACCTAATAGGAAAACCCATGGGTCTAGTTGAATTTTGAGGCCCAAAAAGATCCTCTGTAGCCAATCTCTGATTTGCGTCCATACGGGTATGATTCGTGGACAAGACCACAGCATGTGTACCAGATCTCCCCGTTCCCCGCACTGTCTGGGACAGAGCGGGGAAGCACCCGCGACGAATTTTGCCAATCTAACTGGGGTGAGATACCACCTCATTAATACTTTATATGAGTTTTCCTTCAATGTCGTACAAATCGAGCTACTGGCCGCAGCTTTAAAAATCGCTGTCCAGTCTTCGTCTTCTAACGGTCCTGTCAGGTCTGTCTCCCATTGTGTCATGAACCTGGTTCTATGTGAGCCATCAATGTCCGCCCTAACCACTTCCCTGTATAGAGCAGAGATGAGTCCCCGTGTGTCGGTTCCCCGATCACAGAGCTTCTCAAAATTAGTTAGTGGTGGTCTATTTAGGTGTTTGGTATAAAATGCCCGGACCTGGAGGTATCTAAGGAATTCTGTGTTAGGTAAGTAATGGATGCCACCTTTAAGACTAAACCTGATTGAGATTTATTTTTTGATCTGTTTTTAGTTTACAGGTGCGCCAACAAGTATTCTAAAACTTGCCTTAAACTTGCCTTGGAAAATCTGGGGCTATCACCAACAAGATGCTGGGTACATGCTGGGTACATTTCATTGACATTTCTGCAGACAGACTAATGGCCCATCGGATTAACAGCGGGGGTCCCTGGCAGTCTGTGACGGTCGTGAGGATTTGGCCCGGGATTAAAGGGGTTACACCCCAATTGGCCACCCTCTACTCTCACCTGGGGAGCAAGGGGTTAACTGGACTGAGGTCCCGTAATGTGTTTTTACCTCACTGCAATATCCAAATGCTTATTCCCCTGTAAAAAAAATGTATTGTTTCTGGGCCAGTGTCTGCACCACACCCACTGGGGCTTAAGGGGTTAATAAGCTACAGTTTAAGAAAATACAACTGTATTGTGTCTTTTCAGAAAATCTGGACTTCAAAAGGCTTGATTGAAGTTGAATGTGAAAAGCAGAAGGGGCTTTTAGTGTACAGGTATTACTTCCATTTTTCACACATGCTAATTGTTTCAAATATGTCAATTTATTTATTTTTTTATTTATTTATTTAAATTTATTTTAAATACCTGTTTGCAGGAAGCTTGAGTGGGTTGTGAGCATTATAACTCACACTTACAAACGCCTCTGCTTCAAGAGGTCTGGGGCATTGAGTGTGTAATCTAAAACCAGTTGACAAAATGTCCACTACCCAGGGGTCCCTGCTTCAAAGGATTTATTGATGGGGGCAAGGGGTGCAGTTACACCAGGAGATATAAGAATGGGTGACCTTATTAAATATAAGAATATTATGAGATGTCCTTGGCTGAACGTGCTAAGAGTTACATAGGTGTATTCGTGGGACTTAGCCCCAACTAATGATTCTAAACACTTGATATCTAACAGATACTAAGAGCCAGATATTAATATCTCTCTTAATTTTAGTACCACATGGTAATATTTAGTCTCATTGGGAGCGTCAGGCGTGACGGAATGTATTAATATGTCTCACGTGCCAGTAAGTATTACTGAACTGAAGTTATGAAGTTATTTACAGTATATATGGAATTTTGGTTTTGTTCTGGAAACTGCAGACTCCATCTGTTATGATAATGAGCAGGAAGGACATCTTGCTAGAATTTACATAGCCTGGTGATCAAAGGCTAAATTGCCTAATTGTTTATGCTTGGCCCAGGGACCAAAGGAACTGAATTTTTAAGTGTGAAACTTCACACTAAACAATGGAAGTCAAACAACTTCAAAGACTTTTTGCTAGCCTTTTCGGCATCTAGGGTTAAGAGATGAGTTTGACATGGTATTTAAGTCAGAGTCAGCCCTTACTCAAATGTCTTCATGTCTGCATGTCTTCATGCAAAGTCTTCATGACCTGCCTGTCTTGCTGTGATGTCAACTGAAATATGGAAGAAATGGCCATCCTGTATCCTGATGGCTTTCTTGTCCTAATCTTTA
This sequence comes from Ascaphus truei, assembly GCA_036426205.1. Taxonomy (NCBI): domain Eukaryota; kingdom Metazoa; phylum Chordata; class Amphibia; order Anura; family Ascaphidae; genus Ascaphus; species Ascaphus truei. Next base: position 8,693,776 of record CM071571.1, on the reverse strand, counting down.
AGTAAGTGTCTATATTTTGCCTGTTATTTGTATAATCTGTTGTGTTCACCTTTATCAAGGAATAAATTATATTTTATCATATCTAAGTCTCGTCCCAGTTCAACCCAGTTATATATATATATTATATATATTTTTGTGTATTATTAATAGCCTGTCACAAAGCTCCCGTCACACAGTCCCATTCAAACGCATTGTAAGGGAAACTTTTTTGTGTTTTGTCACAGAAATTGTATTTGTGGTGGTGATGATTCAATTAAATGAAAGATTGGAGAGTATAATTTATTATTTATTTTTGTGTCAATTTCCATACTATTACTTGGAATACATTATATAATTGACTTATGATAACTAAAGTAAGATACATATATTTTGGATTGTAAAGTATCTAAATGCCTTTACTCTCAAAAGTCTTTCATTCAATGTCAATCATAAAATTCAAAACACAATTTCAGTGACAAAATGCAAAGAAGTTTTACTTGGGCTGAGGCCCCAGTACCTCCGCAGCACGCGCGCCCGCGAGACTGGCGGCACGTGCAGCCGATTCCCCGGTCTGCAGGGAGCTGCAGACCAAAAGACCGGGGGGCGTGGCGAGGGAGTGACAGGGGCGCGGCCATGACATCACCCGGCAGGTTCGCCCTCATTGGCTGAACCGCCGGGGGGCGTGGCTTAGCGCTCCGTAGCGAAGCCTGCTCTCAATTCTATTGAGAACAGGAGCAACTCGCGCCACAGCGCTGTGGCCCCCCCCTCGCAGCGGGCCCGGCGCCATAGAGGGGAGGGCTCTCGTCCCTGCAGCGTCCGCCACAGCGGGCGCTGCAGTAGCCAGCGGGGACCAGCCCTAAGGCTGCGTCCCCGCTAGCGCTGAGCGGGCGGCGCATGCTGAGTTAACTTTGTGGAATGTGAATTCTCACGTCCCCACGCGGGCACGCACGCTTGGCAAGGGAAAAAAAAAAGGGTTTGAAGCGCGCTCAATAGTCCCCCACCGCACCCCCCCCCCCCCCCCCCACGCGAGCTCGCAAAATTCGCAGGCAAATAATATTTGGGTATTAGTACTGTTTTTAACCCCCTTTTTCTTTATTTTAGAGACATCTGCGCGATTTGTGTTTTGTACTTACTTTTGTGTGTTTAATAAAGTTCTGTTTGTTTTTGTTTACATAAGTTGCCTATAGCAACATGTAGGAGGGCTCTGAGCCCCATGAGTCGTTTGACTCCTCCCCGCTTCCACGGGATTGGCCACAATTCCTGATTGGATGGCCTATCGGGTGGGGGCGTGAGGTATTTAAACCACTCGATTAATATTGTTTATTATTCCCTGATGAAGAGACCTAGCTGTCTCGAAACGCGTTGGATAATAGAACTCTAGCTGCTCTGAGAACTTTTTGGACTCTTGGACTATATAACATCCTCCTGCGGGCCATAACGCTGTCCGGAAGGGCTACGACGCGCTGACGCTCCCGAGTGACGTCACCACACGGAAGTACCGGACGGAGTGAAGGACAGCGTGGTTTGTGTTGCTGCAAAAATTGCCCTATCTGAGGACATTGCGTGTATTGTGAGCCCTGCTGAACTGCTATCTACAACAGGAGCTGGTTACCAGTCAAGACCCAGTCTGGGTGCAAGTGACCGTGACGCCAGGAGTGGTGTGTCTGCACACTGAAGACTTCTCCACTGTCGTCCCGAGTGGTGTATGGGTAACAATAACCCTCCAATGCCTGTTTTTCTTATTTAAATGTACGCCTAATACTCACCTTTATTTGTATCACATTATATATATTTTAATGCACTATGAGCGTTGTGCGCTGTGTCTTCTTTTTATTCTGTCTCCTCTAGGGGTTATTTGAGCTATCCCCTGTGTCGCAGCTGCAGACGCTCTCTCCAATTTTACAAAGGTCACAATATTTATTCCAGTATATCACTTTATCACGTATATATTGTTTGTTGTTGCGCACTTTATATTCACTTCTGTTCCCTACCTATGGGCCTGTCCCTGCAGCAACCAAAAGCTCAGGTGAGTTCAGGCCTAGCTGGGGGCCTCTGGCCTAGTGCAGGTGCCACGGACACCTGCACATACCTCCTACCCTGACCTTGTCTCAGCTCCGACTGGCGTGGTCCCAGGCACGCGAAATGTAGCAGCTTTTGGTGCAGGGGAATCCGGCCGCGTGATTGGCTAAGCTTCGCCATCTGACTAGCAACCCCTGGGGCTGCAGGGGATTGTAGTTCCCTTGCGGAGTACTCATTGTAATGGCCGCCGGCTCCTGCGCATGCGCTACGTGTCCCTCACTCTGGCGCCAACCCCAACATGGTGGCGCCCTGCAGCGGAGCTCCGTACGGGCCTCCCGCGACCTGCTTCTCCGGCAACAACCGCCTTGCAACCACCGGAGGCGCGCACCCCGCAACGGCACCTGCGCGCCCCCACAACGCTCCTGGCACCCACCGTCGCAGCGGAAGTAAGGGTCTGACCGAGGACCAGGGCTACATAACTTAATAGAGTGAAACAAAAGCTATTAAAAAAGGAAAATGAATGCCAGAGTACTGGGAACGTCATAGTTGAGCGGGTGCCCAGGCAGCACAGTTGTTGCAGTGTGGGATCAGTTAAGGCTTGTTTAATAGTTGGCGCGCTCACGCATGCGCTAATGCTCATGCACGTAAATCACTTTTTGTGTGTAAGGTCTGTGCTGTGAGCGACAGCTGGGCGTGGCTATGACGCAAACGGGTAGGCAGACGTTCAATTTCAGTGCAACATGGTAATGAATAAATATAAACAGATTTAGTTAGATGTAATTTACAAAACTCATGTAATTGTTTTTTTACTGTTGTGTATGTAACGGTATTTCTGGCCCGGCCTGACCCACCCAATCTCACATTGGCCCCTGTGGTCTAACCGGACCCCATTACAGTGTAGATATGCCTGATGGTGCACCTGTTGGCTACAGGACTCCTGAGTCTCCCGCATGATGGTGTGTGGGGAGGACCCGTCAGACAGGCAGCTGAGGTAGTGTGCTGAGTCTCACCTAGTTCCAGTGCAGCGCCTCCACCTCACCAGGGTCCCTGCGTCCGCATGGGGATGATCCTGACAAGGAACTCCTCGGGGCACCCCACCAGGGTGTGAGGGGAAACCTCCATAATTACTGCTGGCATGCCCACACTTACCAGGCCTTACTGCCAACAGGAGAGATGACTGTAGGCATTTTACATGACCGCTACATGTAGAAACGGGACCAGTTGGGAGCATTATAAACCCGCTGCTTTCAGACACTTTGAGAATAAAGCCATTCTTATTATGGGGCTGGGTTTATTTTTGTTCCATGTTGTTACATTTTGAGCTAAATGTGTTTGTTTAAGTGGAGGAGGTTTTCTAATGAAATTGCAGCCTCCCTGTGATTGGCAGGGAGTTGCACGGGTGGCAGGGAGTGCACAGCAGGGAGTTGCACTGGTGGCAGGGAGTGCAGAGCAGGGAGTTGCACTGCTGGCAGGGAGTGCAGAGCAGGCAGTTGCACTGGTGGCAGGAAGTGCAGAGCAAGGAGTTGCACTGGTGGCAGGGAGTGCAGGGCGGGGAGTTGCAGGGGGCGGGGCGGGGAGTTGCAGGGGGCGGGGAGTTGCAGGGGGCGGGGCGGGGAGTTGCAGGGGGCGAGGCGGGGAGTGGCGCGGGGCGGGGACTGGCAGGGGGCGGGACGGGGACTGTCGGGGCGGGACGGGGACTGGCAGTGAGCGGGGTGAGAGCGCCCTCGCGCGGCTGTAATGTGCAGAGCAGGGAGTCCTGACATGCGCACAGCCCGCCGCCCCCACCCAGTCCCCGGTAACACGCGCACAACCCCGCTGCCCCCCCAGCATGGCCGGGCCTGGCTCCCCCAAGCGGCCGCTGCTGCAGGATGAGGGGTACACGCAGTTCGTGGCTGTGCACGGGCCGGCGCTCAGCGCCTCCGGGGTCCCCCCGCTGTACTGGGGGAGCCTGCACTGCAAGCTGCACAAGGAGGTACTGTGTGTGTTGTGTGTGTTGTGTGTGTGTTGTGTGTGTTGTGTGTGTGTGTGTTGTGTGTGTGTGTTGTGTGTGTGTTGTGTGTGTGTGGTGTGTGTGTGGTGTGTGTGGTGTGTGTGTGTGTGGTGTGTGTGTGGTGTGTGTGTGGTGTGTGTGTGGTGTGTGTGTGGTTTGTGGTCGATTGTGTGGTGATGTTTGGTGGTGGTGTGGTGTGTGTGTGTGTGTGTGTGTGTGTGTTCTGTGTGTGTGTTCTGTGTGTAGGACAGCTGTTCGGTCTGGTGTGCCTGCCGGCCGCCTTGTTCGTCTGCGTGGCCTACATGCATGCCAGTAGTATGTTAGTGGTGATACTACGCATGTGCCATGTTAGTATGATTTAGCATGTGCATGCAGGTGCAGTTAGTATGTAGTGTGAGCATATGCATGCCGTATGTTTTGTGTGAGTATGCGTGTATGTTTTAGTATGAGTGTGAGCTATGTGCAGCAGTTATATTGGTGAGTGCGAGCATGTGCCGGTATAGCATGCAAGAATAATAATGCTTGCATGCGAGTTTGTATAATGTTGGCTATAAGTGAACAATCACGACTTGGTTGTGTGGTACATGGCTGTGTTTCACATGGCTGTGCCAGTGAGGATACAGTACATGTAGGTGATATATACAAACTCTAATTCCCCCCCACTTCCCGTACTAATCATGGCTGTCAAGAATTTAGCACAGAAACTGTCCCACTTGAGATTGGATCAGTTTCTGGTCCCCAAATAAAAGGATTCATCGCCCCATAACATAATTACTGTATTACTATGTCATTTTACCTGGGCTCCACTGCTGCATATTGCACTATTCATTATCACACCAAGTAATATATCACGCATACTTTCTGCCCCCCAGCACACACAATATAATCGGCTTTTGTGTACAGTATATACTAATTGTGTGTGTGTATGTGTATATATATATAATATATATATATATATATCTCTTTGTAGTTACCTTACCACCACTTGTGTGATGACCCCTACGCTTTCGCATGATCATGCTTCTGGGGGTGACATCACTGATACCCGGTATTCTATTTATACCACTCGGGGTGATCGTAATCACAAACCACAAACGCGTGGCCAATAATTCCACTTAAAATTAATGTAATCGGATGAGGCAGCACACAGATCCAATCCGTGCCAAACACAATAGGTGCTTGATATCTGTATATCAATTTGTTTACACAGTTTTTGAAATTTTAAAGGGGTTCACTTGCAACCCCCCCCCAATCGTTACACTACACGCCAGACACTTTAAGAAGCAGGGTTCCCTTTAAGAGCAAGGCTCAACAAGTGAGATGGTTTTGTTTTCAAATGGGAATAGCTGTGTGTGTCAATCTGCTGTCGCTTAAGTTTTTTTCCTTTAGGATTAGTCTGCCCCTTGTTATTGGGGAGAATTTGGGAAGAGTGATAAGGGGGGACTTTTTACATGTGCAGTGTCCTGCCCAAAACAGTGACCCCACAAAACCTCTTGTTTTATTTCATCACTGCCATTGGTACAGTTTGGTCGTAGAATGGGCTGCCCCTTTAAAGTGTAAGAACACTTTCTCACACCTCCCGTAAAGGGTTTCACTGTATGGCAAAGAACCAGCAGCACAAATGGGACACAAGGTGTGTTAGCTGGACCTGCTTTCCCTGGCACCGTGCTGCTTGCGTTTATAAACGCATGGTGCAGGAGGCCAACTCTAGTCCCTCAAGGGCCACCAACAGGTCAGGTTTTCAGGATATCCCTGCTTCAGCACAGGTGGCTCAACTGTGAGCCACCTGTGCTGAAGCACGGATATCCCGAAAACCTGACCTGCAGATGGCCCTTGAGGACTGGGGTGGCCTCCCCTGGCATATTATTTCAGTTCTACATGCACAGACAACTGCGAGGGAGGATGCCCTAAGAAAACACACAAGTAGGGACTCCTTGTTGAGACCTGTTGCACTTTTATTTCAAATCTTCCGGTCCCGAGCAGCAAAGAAACAACTTGATTGCATAAACCTTGAAGAGGACGTCATGAGCTACAAGTGCATTAGGCCTCGTCCAGGGTGGCGCTGAGCGGGCGAGTGCGCTCACGCTGGCCACGATGACACATTGCGGCAATGTGTGTGGCCAGCGTGCGCCAGCACTCGGCGTTCAGAGCATAGCAAATTTGAATTTGCCGCTCGCAAGCGCGTCGCGTGAGCGGGTTCGCCCAATGAGGGCGAGCCAGCACCGCGACGTCGTAGCTTCGCCCCCAGGCGAAGCCGGCCACGAATCGCCCGGCCGAGCAGGGCGCACGCGAGTGCCAGCGCGCCCGTTCCCTGCCTGGCTGCAGCCTTACACTCAATCGTGCTACAATTAGGAGAAACCCCTCCAGTGGGGTTTTCAGGCCTCTTTTTCACTGATGTGCTTAAGGAAGTGTTGCCCTTCGCCTCCTCTGTTACTTGTTCTACATGTGACAATGTATAGAGTGCTCATTTGCATGTCATTACCCAGAATCCCTGGCTGCAGCGGAAGTACTGTATGCTGAGACGTGAATGTGCCCACAAGTGGTATATTTACTTGCTGTACGGTGGAGTGTTTTTTTTTTTGTCACTTTAGGCTGCGGCCAGGCAGGGAGAGAGCGTGCTGGCGCTCATGCGCGATGATGTCACGCGCGCCTACTCGGCCAGCTAGGTGTGCGGGGGGGCGCGGCCAAGAGGTCACGGAGATGGTTCGCCCTCATTGGGTGAACCGCTCACGTGCGGCAGATTTCAAATTTGCTTGCTCCGGCAAGCAGCTAAGCGCAGTGCAGGCGCTCGCTCACGCTGGCCACACACATTGCAGCAATGTGTTTCATCGCGGCCAGCGTGAGCGCCTGATCAGCGCCACCCTGGACGAAGCCTTACTCCCCGTAACCTAGACCGGTTACAAATTCTTGATGTACTTTTTTTTTTTTTCCCAGCGAAAGAAGCAAGAAATTATGCTATTTAAATTCTGGGGTAAACTAGATAATTTTGCAAGTGTTGTTTTACAATGGGTAGCAGGCAGCGAAGGAGTTAATAGATACATTATTATGAAAGGTTATTACAGATGCACTTGATACGGGAATTTCATTCCTTCACGTCGCTTCTTCAGATATACTGCCAGCCCTTAGCATGTTACTAAAGTCCCCCGTGGTCAAGTGGCCAGTATTAAATTATTTATTTATTTATTTATAAAATATTTTACCAGGAAGTAATACATTGAGAGTTACCTCTCGTTTTCAAGTATGTCCTGGGCACAGAGTAAAACAAAATAATACATGGTTACAAATACAGTTACATAAATGAACAAGGTATACATTATATACAAGACATTGCGTGCACAGTTAAAGAAAATATATATTACTAGCTGAGAGACCCGGCGTTGCCCGGGATGTAAATGCGTAATAGGTAGTATAATTTATAAATCGTGGAACAATAGGTGACTGTTTGTTGTAAAGGTTGGATAATAATATTGAAAAGAAAGATGGAAGAAAATGTAATACGATGTTGTATAAAAATGGTTTATTGTAACCACACCACAGTACAATGTATATTTTGGTGCCATAAGTGATGTAAAAATCTGAGTCGTGTGTCCTGCTAGGGTGTGAGGCGGCGGGTGGCGCGTGGGTTGTGAGTGCGGGGGGGGGCCCGGTGGCTGCGGGGGGGCAAAGGGTGGGGGGGGCAGTGGATGCAGAGGGAGGACAGTGGATGAGAGGGGAGCAGTGGAACCGGGGGAGGGGGGAGGGCAGTGGATGCGGGGGGGGGCAGTGGATGTGGGGGGGGGGGCGGCCGGTCAGAGCAGTTGCCGCCATGCCCGGCTCTCCCTTGCTGTAGGCTTCTCTCTCCTTGTCTGTCCCACGCTGAGGTGTCTGAGGCTGACGCGTGCCCGGTCTCCCTCTCACACCGGCGTGCACAAGAAGCCCAGCTAACTTCCGGCGCTGACGTCAGAGGACCCGGCGGGCGTCAGCATCACGGCACCTCGGCGTGGGACAGACAGGGAGGGAGAAGTCTGCAGCGGGGGAGAGACGGACATGGCGACTGATCTGACCGACGCCGACCCTGCGTTCGGAGAGACATAATACCAGACACACACATGTCCAGTATTGCCTTTCATTTTATACCGGACGCAGGGGCAAAACACCGGGCTGTCCGGTTCAAAACGGACACCTGGCTGCCCTATTTGTAACTGTGAAGCGCTTTGAGTCCCATTGGGAGAAAAGCGCTTTATAAATAAAGTTACTATTACAAATAAAGCTATTATTACTCCAGAGGTGTGCCACTTGAGCTAAATGTTTCCAAGATTTCTCCATGAGCATGAAAACTAATGACAAAGTAATGAACATATATGATTTTTTATTTAGGCCACTGCATAGCCATAGAGGTTGTAAAATACTGTATATATCCAACATACAGTGCACAGGCTGAATTATCAAACATTGATTTGAGAGGATTACAAACACATTTTAAGTGTTACTTTTCCTCGGTTACTCCGCTGAATACTCTAGAAACTTCAAAGAGTGAATGGGCAAACACTATTACAATTTCCCATTATTTCAATTACTTGTGAAAGACAAACAACTGCGGCTCATCTGTGTAATTAAATGGATCGTGTCAACAATAAAAGCCGATGAGTTTTGAAAGTGGAATAAAATCATGGGTTCCTTTTAATCATATCACACTCCAGTCGCTTGACTTTTTTTTTATTTAAAGAGATAATATTTTTTTTTAAATGACAATCAAATAGTCCCATTTTGCATTATATTGAGATAAGGAAAGAGGAGTTTGAGTTGAGTAAGAGTGTATTTAATTCTTCTATTATTTAGGAAGTAGAAAGATAAAAATAAGTCAATAGCCTCCATGATCCTGTGGAGAAACTTTTAATAATGATGAAATGTTATTAATAATTAGCCAGGTCTTCTGCCCTGCACTTAACCAAATAATAGGAATTTATGTCAGTGAATGTTCAACACTGTCACTCTTCATCAGAATGAACGTTCTGTGCAAACCTAAATCATGTTATAGCTCACAGCTTTTGTACAGAACATTGGAATTTGCAGGCTTCACTGCTGCCCCTGCTGTGAATATTTGGGCAAACTGTGCCTGGAATTCACTAAAGGTCGTTAAGTAGGCGGTACTATTTGGTGTTTTTATATATTATATATATATATATATATATAAATGGAAATAACCATGTTAGTCCAGTCACCTTCTTTAAAATCCCTTTCTCACCTACCTTATATAAATCTCTGTTTTTTTCTGCTGTCCAAATCTCTGTTTTAGCCATAGATTCCTTTGTAAACCAGTATTGCTGACCCGCCCCCCCCCCCCCCCTTCTCCCTCCACGTCATCGTATTGTTCCATATAATTACTCATGTCGGTGGGGTAATTATGATGGAAAGAATGTAAATAAATTGACATGAGCGAAAGGGATAAGAAACATACCGTATTTATTCTAAAAAGGCATAGGATTGAAGCAGGCGGTCTCCGGAAATGAACCCCATTAATTTCATCTTTGGGGACCCCCTGCTTCCGGAGATGCAGACCACCATAGTGGATGCCAGTCGCCGCCCCGGCTCGCATCAAGGGTTCACATAATGGCCGCTTTCCAAAGCTCCCGTGGCCTGCGAGCCAATAGGAAGACGGGAGATCACCCGGTGCGTCTTCCTATTGGCCCACATGATGCGGGAGCTTTGAACTGCAGAGAGATACCATCACCCCTTTGGAGGTAATTATCTCCGGAAGCAGGGGGTCTCCTGAGCTGAAATTAAAGGGATTCAGCCACAGAGAACCCCTGCTTCAATCCTGTATAATTACCTCCATAGAACTGAATGGACCAGTAATGAAGAAGCTAAAGAGTAATATGTATCCAAATGTAACCTCCTGTATAATTGCTAATCATTTGTGTATCCAGATTTAAGCTCCACAATATAATAGCAATATATTGGCATATGGTCACAGCTTTTGGAATTGAGACAAAGTCGAAAATTTGTACTCACAAATATTAAATAAGGTGGGTTAAAAAGTGACAACCCCTCCACATTTTTAACACCTCCCTCTACTCTGGAACCTTTCCCTCTTCTTTTAAATATGCAACAGTCATACCATTACTCAAACAGCAAGCATGACCCTACCTGTCTTTCTAACTACCGACCTGTCTCCCTCCTGCCTTTTGCCTCTAAACTCCTTGAACGTCTTGTATTCTCTCGCTTGCTCCACTTTCTCAACACCTATTCTCTCCTAAGCCCTATACAATCTGGCACACCTTCACTTTACTTCAAGCCCATAAGAGCTGATCTCTATTCCTTTATTTATTTATAAAATGTTTTACCTGGAAGGAATACATTGGGAGTTACCTCTCGTTTTCAAGTATGTCCCGGGCACGGAGTAATGATGACAAATACAAGGTTACATTACATGTACGGAGGTTATACATTATATTTAAAGACAGTGCACGGACAGTTAAAGATAATATATATTATGGGCGTATATAACAGTTACAGACCAGATTAAAATGTGAGACAGCTTTAGTTTTGAAAGAACTTAGACTGGTGGCGGCTGTGAGAGTCTCCGGTAGGTTGTTCCAGTTTTGGGGTGCACGGTAAGAAAAGGAGGAACGGCCGGATACTTTGCTGAACGTTGGGACCATGAACAGTCTTTTGGAGTCAGATCTCAGGGGATAAGCGCTGCGTGTGGTGGGGGGAAGAGCTTGTTCAGATACGGGGGGAGCTCATCCAGAGAGTATTTGAAGGCAAGACAGGAGATATGCACTTTATGCCTAGACTCAAGTGATGGTCAATCTAGTCATCCTGTGTTATCTGCAAAGTGAGTGCTCCTAAAACATGCCCAATGTTATCTCCAATTTGCTCCGCGCTCCCTCCTCCAGCTCCTCGATGCCGACAGGTGGGACCCCCGAAAGCATGAGGCCAAGGTGGCTGTCTAGCTCGCCTTGCCCTAGGACTGGCCTAATAGTATGTATTTGGTGGGGTGTTGGGGGGTTGTGTTGTATGTATTTGGTGGTGTGTGTGTGTGTGGGGGGGGGGGTTGTGTTGTATATATTTGGTGGGGTATAGGGGGTTGTGTTGTATGTACTTGGTGGGGTGTGCGGGGGGGGGGTAGTATTATACTGTGGGGGGAATTGTGTGTGGCCAGGAGGAGGTAGGAATGAGTCTGAGAAAGGGGAGTTTGAGGGAGCGGATTAAGTGATAGTGGGGGGAGGGGGAGAGTGAGGGGGGTATAAGAGAGAGTGAGGAAGACAAAAGGGGGGTAGTGAGTGAGGAAGAGATGGGGTAAGAGTGAGAGATGGAGAGAGGGGGGAGATAGAAGAGGACGCTCGTGAGGAGGTGTAAAAAGGGAGGTGGGGCTCACAAAAGTGCCGCCATGGGTGGGTCATGGGGGGGGGGGGGTGTTAGCACCCCGACCACTCTAGTCCTGGGCCCTGGGAAATCTGTCTGCGGCCCTAACGATCGGTACCACTCCCAACCTCAAATCAGCCATTACCATATATCTACTTAACAGTGTATAATAAAAAGGCATTCAAAGGACATTGTGGCATCAGCACCCAGCTGGCCAATTTCAAGAAATTGCCTTAATTCTCTTAAAGCTTCAACCCCACTCTCTGTGCATGAATATAAAGAATTATTTATGTGAAACACTTTTTTTTTGTTGAATCCCCTAAATGCAACTGCTGCATGAGTAATGCTGCCAGCCAGAAGTTGCATTAACCCCCCTGCATGTGAGCTGAAATTAGAGGTGTCCCTCCCCACCCCAAATCAGCCATTACAATATATCTACTTAAATTGAATAAGGGAAGAGGCTTTCTAAGGATATTCCAGCACCCAAGACCCATTTTCCAAGAAATTGCCTCCATCACACCCAACCTCTTACCAACCAACTTCGTGAGCCCCTCCCCCCCTACACCCCAACATTTGAGAGGATTCGCTGAAGAGAGAGGCATGACAATGACTGACACCCCTTAAGTACCCTTCCCGTCCGCTCCTATGTGTCATAACATGGGTCAAGGGTCATGTCACCTTTCCCTAGTTGGTCCAGGTTGTCTTTATCTTTTATCTCTGCTTCCACTGCAGCCAGGGATTCTGGGAAATGACATGCAAATGAGCACGCAGTGTCACCTTTTGCTACAAATCCATTTTAACATGGCCCCTTATAAGCTTATGCCTGCCGCATTACACAGCTATTCATCCTAACGCAGACCATTTTCTCACGGGGAGAGACGGTCGCTAACCCACGTATGAAACGTGGAACAAACAGAAACATCTAAAAAGGGCTGTGCTCTGCGTTGTGTGACAAAAAGATGGTCAGGGGGGTTAATTTACCCCTAGCCAGAAGGTGCAAGAAATCATAGTCCATGAAGTAAAATGCGTTCATGCAGGGAACCTCTCCATGCACCAGCAATGCTGCTGCAGGGCTGTATTTCCCCCTGTTCACCTCTCCGTAATTGGCACCCTACTAGGTCCCCTATTCTGGTTTGCCAGCTGGGTGCGTAGGCCACAAAGTAAACTCTGGCTCTCAGTCCCGCTTCTCGGCCAGGCGACCAAGTGCGTGTCACTACCCGTCCTACCTCTGCCACAGGCAGAACGGGTACTACACTTGATCTTAGCCAAAAAGCCGAGAAGTAAGAGCTTAGAGAAACCGCCGTTTCAACCTTTTGGGTCTTACCAGCGTGCGGGTGGTTATACTGGCTTTGCAATTTGAAGCTGGGATAGGTTTCAACCACACGTTGGTGGCCCCTGAGGACTGGAGTTGGCCACCCCTGCTTTAAGGTGGCATTAGGCAGGGGGTGCACAAACTAGGGGGTGCGCCCCCTAGAGAGTGTGACATTTTCTGGGGGGAGTGCGGGCGCGCTCTTCCCCACAACAGTTAAAAAAAATGCTGGGGGAATGTGCTAGGCCTCTGTACACTTCTTGCCTGCTCTCTGGCGGCATCTGTTGACGCGGCGTCATGACAACGCCGGGTCAAACGGCAACGTGGCTTGTCATGACATCAAATGACACCACCGGAGAAAAGGTAAGGGGGGGTGGGGAGAGAGCAGGCAGGGGGGCGCAAACAAAAAAGTTTGCGCTCCCCTGCCTTAAGGCTTAGCAATGTTTAGTAAATATGTCCCATGATATTAAGGGCTGTCTCAAATTCTCTACCCTACAATAATTATGTTCTGCGTGAGAACCTGCCGGGCCTGTGATAGTGAGAGCACTGTGCATTTACATTCATTGAAAAGTTAACCTCACCCCCAGAAATTAGCAGCACTTGATGCTCAGCGGAGAGGATAAAAGCGTGAATGTTCAGTGCGCCTGCGAGACTGTCTGCATCAAATGTCAGCGACGTGTTAACAAACGTACAAGAACAAAGCTGTTCAGTAAACTCGTTACTTTGTAATCAGTCAGACTCGCATCTCCGTCCTCACAGGGACGGCGGCGCCACGGCATATCGAGAAGAGACCGAACCCAACGTTAAAATCAGGACAAAACTGGCGCAAAAAAGCCACACCAGATTTATTGTACGGTATAAACCCTCCTCCCGCCCCATTAAAGGAGCACAGGCTCCCCATAAAACATAGGTGAGAAGCAGGGGGTCTCCGGGGCTTAACCGCACTGATTTCAGCTCAGGGGACCCCCTGCTCCCTGAGATACTTACCTCCGTAGGGGGTGCAGGTAGCAGCTCAGCAGGTTTAAATGTCCCGGTCACGTGGTCCAATAGGAAGCCGCAAGGTAGGATGTTACAGCTTCCTATTGGCCCGCGTGATTGTAATCCGCCATTACAATAGCCACACACAGCCGAGCTGGAGCTGCTACTGGCAGGAGGTAAGTATCTCTGGAAGCAAGGGGGTCCCCAGAACTGAAATGAACAGAGTTCAGATCCGGGGACCCCTTTCTTCAATCCTATAACTAGATTAATAAAAAGAAAGGGAGAATTGCTGCTTTAAAAATGTCTGTCCGTATCCTTTTTTACATCATGCCTGGGCCAGTCTGGTTAATTATTGGTCCTTCTGCACTTTAAGATGTGTGTGTGTGTGTGTGTGTGTGTTTGTTCTGTCCTGTTGTGTGTAGTCTGTGAGTTATTGTGACTGCCTCTGCCCCCTCTGTCTCCTGTGACTCTGTCCGGTTGTGGGGGTGCCTCAGCAACCGAGCACTGATTAGGGGCCCCGAAGCCAGGAGAAATAAGGTTGTAAACCCCTGTTATAGACCATTGTAGACAATAACCACCAAAAAACTAGGTGACAACTACCCTTACCCATTAGCCCCCCATCAGTGAATTGTTTAGGGTATTTGAATTAATTGATATATTTGCTGTGATTATACAAATAATGCATGTATTCATATTTTTCATAATCAATTACCGGGAGAAAAGGATTTAAAGCTGAGTTCGCAGCTAATCTAAAGCCCCTGATCTTGCTCCAACCAATTTGCTGCTCGTGACAAGTCCCGTACAGTTCTGCTTTGAAGGTTCCTAGACTGACAGTTTGGTGAGTGTCAGACGCAGAAGAAGAGGTGGCTGAGTGTTACTTATTATTATTCCTTAAAGATATCACTGAAATAACAGGATTACTCAATCGTTATAAATATTGCAACTGCACAGCTTGACACCAATTGGGATGCATTTGACACAAGGAAGCAAAGCTATTGGTTGCAAGATGCTCTTATTTACAACATACTGTGTCATTACCTCCGGGGTTCTCAACTCCAGTCGTCAAGACCCCCCCAATAGATCAGGTTTTCAGGACATCCCTGCTTCAGCACAGGTGGCTTAATCAGTGGCTCGGTCGAAGAGCCTGCTTCAGCACAGGTGTATCAGTTGAACAGTAAGTTACTGATTGAGCCTTCTGTGCTGAAGCAGGGATATCCTGAAAACATGACATGCTGGGCGGTCTTGAGGATTGGAGTTGAGAACCCCTGCATTACTATAAAGCAGGGGTTTCAAACTCGGTCCTCAAGGGCCACCAACAGGCCAGTCGAAGACTGAGCCACTGATTGAGCCACCTGTGCTGAAGCGGGGATATCCATAAAAGCTGGCCTGTCGGTGGGCCCTTGAGGATTGAGTTTGAGACTCCTGCTATAAACCTTTCTGGAGATAACCATGGCTTTCCAAGCAAAGATGTAAAAAATATTTGATTATTTCTTCTACAAACTCTTTCGGATTAGTCTTATAAAATCAGCTTGTTAACCTAAAAAAAAGTATTCCTTTTTTTTTTAATTTAATGAACATTTGTTACTATAGAAAGTTGGTTCCTTGCACATAAGACAAATATGTACATTGTGTATAAGAGAGCAATGTACGTTATGTACATTTATAAAGGTTGTTTGGCGATATTCATATGTATTTTTTATCAACGCAGGTGTTTTATCCTTTTCTTGTACTTTATTAAACACAGCAAAACATAATATGATAAATGAATATAATATTTAGATACAATATCAGTTTGCTGGTGGAAGTAACATATATTATTGTTACACATACATATCGCTCTATAAATATTAAACTAATCTTGTTCAGTACATGCAAACTGTGTTCTATATGGAAACAAAAAGGTTCCAGAAATGTTTTCTGTTATTACAAACAAATGTTACATCCTGTTTAAAAGTCAAAATGTGTCTTCAAAAATGTAACACTGGAGATGAACAAAAAGCAGCATCAATGGAAAATCCAATGGCAAAGTGTAAAATTGACTTGAGCTATTCACGTCCAGCACCGAAGAGGTTAAAATATTGCAGATCTATTCCGATAAAACCACAATTAAAAATCCTGTCCTCCTTCTAACAACTGACAGCAATTATGTCTGCCGAGGAGAAAAAAAAAATTACCTTCTGTTCTTAAAAACAAGGCTCTGTCACTTAAGTGCTACATTTAGCAACATTTAAAAGCCTGCTATCTTGTCATGTGCAGGCATGTCACATCCAGATCCTTTTATCCTTCCGTCAAACAGCCATTAATGCAAAAAGCGCACAAACTGCAGCGGGTATAGGTAGCGACATTTAATATGCTGCTGGAAAAACGGGCTGAGCAACGGATTTCATTTCTGAAAACTGCCGTTTCTTTGCACGGTGTTTGCCAAGCTATTCCTGTAACCCTTTAGCTGCCAGAGGGGTCCGGTCGTCACATCGCTTCCTTAACCCCCCCCCCCCCCCACCCTCGCCAAAAATATTTTATAGCCAGACTGCTGGCTTGAAAGGGTTAATCGTGAGCTCCCCTTAAGTGCTGCGCCTGTTCCTCTTCTAAATCCTTTGCCTTAAATACGGCAAGCCCCGAGCACAGACTAAGCGTGAAACAGTTGCACTCCGTCACGTCGATGGGGTTTTGGGGTTTTTTCAAAAAAAGGGGGAGTGTGTTGATGAGGTAAGAAGATGACATGAGCTTCTTTCATCGGGGTAGGGAGATAGTAGAGATGATTGTTTGAAAAACAGTGCTACACTGCAAGTATGGCATTCACCCACTCGCACATTATGGCAGCGAGAAGGCATTCTCAGCACAGTAGAGTTATAATTGAAGTGGATGAGTATAGCTCAAACCCCACACAGGCGTTCACATTCTACAACATTAACCAGGGACGCTTCCAGCCCCCACACGTGCAAATGTAAGTATTCCACTGCTGTTCGGGCTCTGGTTGGGATATGGAAAGTGGGAATGTAGTATCAAATAGGCTGATTTGTCATATAATGTATAACCTCTGTTCATTTAATGTAACCATGTGTTGTTATCATAACTGTGCCCAGGACATACTTGAAAACGAGAGGTAACTCTCCATGTATTACTTCCTGGTAAAACATTTTAATACATAAAATATGCTTTTTATAGTGATCGCCAACACTGTACAGGTAGACGGGCTGTTAATAAGTGCATGGAAAGGGTTACAGAATAGATGGTTTGTATTTATACGGGATTAAAGAGAGCTGTGTAGAGACTTGGGCTGCATGAGTCAGAATCCTGCTGCTGGCGCTGATCCACTGTGTTGGGAATCTTTGTCTTGGGATAATTGTTGCTGCTTTTCAGATAACCTGCTCCGTTCTGTGTCTGGGACGGTTCATTCTCATTGCCCCCGTTGCAGCCACTTACTGTAACTGTGCCAGCATCAAACCCTGCTGAAAAGTGACACCTTGTCTTTTGTTAACAAAGGATATCCTTTCCAATAACCGTCTAATGCGTCTTTTGTATTTATGTAACGGAGAATTAAGTAGAAATATCCGGGGCTCTCCGGTTGCGACATTGCAGAATAAATGAGAACTTCAGTATTAGGTGACACCTTTTTTTATTTGGACCAACAATTGATATTATAAGACACGCTTTTGAGAGTTTTCTCTCTCCCTGAAATAGTTCATCTTTAGTAACATCTTTTCAGTTCTTTCACGGTAAATGAACAAAAATTGCCTATCCAAGGTGCATCAAAACAAATAGTGCCACAAACCTGAAATTCACCCCAAATTCTCACTCTTTTGGGGAATTTCTTAAAGATTATGTAAGATTTCTTATTTCCTAAGAGCGTACAGTATGTGAGCGACACTGCTCACTGCCATCTAACAAGTCATTTAGTCATCTGGCTGTTTATGTTTAAGTTATAAACAATTTACAAATATTAAGATACAAATTTTCGTCTTGGAAATAATTTTTGCCCGTCATTGACCGGGAAGGCACATGTGCATTTGTGTTGACACGAAACGGCAGGAAAATCTTACAGTGAAACATCATCGCTTGACAACTGAAGTTATTTTTATGGCAATCTTGAAAAACATTTATTGCCACCCATAAATATCTGCAAATAGACGCCGCTATAAATAAAAGATAAAGACAGCCCCGCTTTCTGGTTTCCTGCGCTGGTGGCTGGTGAAAGTGAAAGATTTGGTCTGCAGTTAACACAGCTTTTTTTTATTTAACTTTGCAGAACTAATATGCTCTGTACTTTTCTAAGTGTATAATTAACAATGCTTTTTGGAAGTGAGAAAGTGGCACCTATGTTATAGTGCAAGTCACACTTCACAGTAAGCTATTTTAAAAGTTCATAAATTATTTCTGCTATTTGGCTGTTTTTTAATCTTTAATTTTTAAACATCTTAATACAAATAGACCCCCCCCCCCTCCACCCGTTTAGTCCAGAGATTCAAATATAAAATCCGTTACCGTTTGGGAGTCTTGGGACAAAAATTAGGTGCAAAAGTTGGCCCATTTTCTTACAAATGCACTTGTGTGTTAAATTAAATTCACACATTATATTGCTGACATTTTGGAAAGCGTTTAGAGTATCAATCGAAACCATAACAGTTGTTTTTAAGAGCTACGGCAGGGGGTTCTCAACTCCAGTCCTCAAGCCTGCCCCCCCCCCCCCTCCAACAGGTCAGGTTTTCAGGATATTCCAGCTTCAGCACAGGTGGATCAATCAGTGGCTAAGAGTGAGCCACTGATTGAGCACCCTGTGCTGACGCAGGCTCGTCTATTGAGCCACCTGTGCTGAAGCAGGGATATCCTGAAAACCTGACCTGTTGGGGGGGGGGGGGGTCTTGAGTACTGGAGTTCAGAACCCCCTGAGCTACGGTGACTAGAACCCTTTGCATCCTGACATGCAGGGGGAATAGGCACAGAAAGGACATGCTACTTATTGGCACCAAGACAGAAAACGGGGCGTTCGAACGCTTCGGCGGATATAGAATAAAACCCCAAAACGTACGTTCATGGCACCATGTTTCTTGCAATGGCTTATTTATTTTGGGGTTCAAGCCGCCTACGCGTACTTCTTGGCAATGAACACTGCAATCAGGGTTTTTCAGCATGGGGTTTTATATCAGAAGCCAGGCCTCGCTTCTCTGGGCTCGGACCCTTTATTTATAGATGACCGGGATGTGAAGAAAACAGAATAGATGCTTCAGAAAGCCATTTTGCGGGCTGCAGCATATATATATATATGTATATATGTGTGTGTATATATGTCTGTGAGTAGGGTTACTGCTCTGCACTTCTTTAACCCAGGCTGTGCTGAAAAGCTGCGTAATGCGGCAGGCATATGCTTATAGGGGTCCATGTTAAAATGGATAAGAAGCAAAAAGTGACACACTGTGTGCTCATTTGCATGTCATTTCCCAGAATCCCTGGCTGCAGTAGAGGTATTGCTTCTAACAGATAATGGGGAAGAGCAGGGTTGCAGACCTGTCTGAGACATGTGAATGTGCTCACACAGGGTGTTTTTATTTGCTATTTTTGATCAAGAAGGAAACCCCTGGTACTTTACAAAAGGTCCCGCTCAGGAAATGGACAAACAAAGTCCCGTCCAGACGGAATCAGGGCTAAGTCGGTAATGTGACACGGGTTTGGTATTACTTCTGCGTCATTTCCATGTACTATGTTACATGTCAGCTAAAGATTGTGCTCTGTAATAACCCTCTTATCCAGCTGCCATTTCCATTCCTGTACATTTCATTTTCCATTTCCAATTTGATGTAAACATCATCTGTCTGAGGAGACGCCGTATACAACCAGTATTCGTCTTCATTGTTACACTCAGTGTCGGAGGGGAGTATTAAGTACACACCTGGGGAAGTATAGTAGGGGCCAACATAGAGCCGTAATGGGCATAGTTATAATAAGGCTTGTACTAATCCATACATACTCATGCATACATACTTACACCCACTCAGATACACATATGCATGCATGCTACCTACACACATACATATGCTGATCGATGCAGCGCAAACTGGCTCAGATAATACATGGGAGGGTTGGCCAATCTCATAAGTCAACGCAAGATTTCAGGCGTCCCTCAGCATTTCTGGAAACTTGGGTTTCAAGATCCACCTGATGCTGGAGTCCACCCAGGTTTTTCCTGGGTACTCAATGACCTGGATTTTCCCCTTTTATATGTGCATCAGTACAATCCACACAATAAGTAATTAGCTAAGTTGCCGATCGATTGGCCAAGATTCGGCTCGACGGTTGACTAAATTGCTGTCAGTGCTGCAGAAGAGGACCAAAGATGCAAAGTTCTGTGGGGAAGATCATGTGACCAGGCAGTCACTAGATATGTTTGGTGCACTGCTAGAGACAGGGCAGGGCTCAAAAAGGTGTGCCAGAGCCTGTTTCAGAAGAGGAAGGAAATTTCTACCCCCCTTTGTATCTAAAGCCCTCTCCCGCCTTAAACCTTTCTCACTGACTGCCCCGCACCTCTGGAATGCCTTCCCCTCAATACCCGACTAGCACCCTCTCTATCCACCTTTAAGACACATTTGCGTAAAGAAGCATATGAATAGCACTGTGGATAATCCTGGACACATGATACATAAAGCTTGGCCCCCTGCAGACGCACTTACTAGTATTCCCTCCTACTGTCTCTATACGTTCCCCTACCTACCAATTAGACTGTAAGCCCCTCGGAGCAGGGACTCCTCTTCCTTAATGTTACTCTTATGTCTGAAGCACTTATTCCCATGACCTGTTATTTATATTATGTGTTAGTTATATGATTACAACATGTATTACTACTGTGAAGCGCTATGTATATTTATGGCGCTATATACATAAAGACATACAATACAATGTGACTGTAAATGGTTGCTATAGAAACTAAAACTGCTTGTTACATTATAATATGCTAAAAATGTCATTCAGAGTTGTTGTTTTTTTTAATGCTACAAGTATTTTCTCAAAGTACCGAACTGATTTATTTAAAAAAAAAAACACATGTAGGATATTGCTTGGTCTGCAGCTTTAAAATGTAGTGCAAAAATTGTGTATAAAGAAAGCATACACATTTGTAATCGCGTGTAGATGTCCTTTGGCTGAACACATCTCATCATATTACTGTACATTATAGCAATTACTGTAAGCCGAAAGTGTATGCACATTGGCAACTGGTAATCCCACCTGTTGTGGCTAGTCTAAAGCATGTTCATTCAATTCAATGTAAGTATGTATGCATGTCTTTATTTATATAGCGCCATTAATGCACATAGCACTTCACAGCAGTAATATACATATATGTGACAATCATATAAATTACACATAACCGATCATGAGAATATGTGCTTAAGACATAAAAGTAACATTTAGGAAAAGGAGTCCCTGCTCCAAAGAGCTGACAATCTAATTGGTTGGCAGGAAGAACGTACAGATACAGTAGGAAGGTGTTCTGTAAGTGTGCTTTGCCATTGTTAATATTGAAAGTGATAATATAGTGATTCCAAATGTTGGTTTTATCGTTTAGGAAAACCAAATAACAATTGCGGGTTAACAATACTCACTGCTCCTCCATCAAAAAAGCTTCTTATCCGCAGATCACACAGAATGCTTCTGTACAAATGCAGCCTATTTATTATTGGTATTTTGATATTTGCCATCTCGGTAAAACTGTTAGATTTATTTAGCACCCTGCACCCACAATGGATCCGTCGATCCCCAGCATATATTCCCAATATTTTAAGAGTTTCTTGTATCATTTGCTAGCATATTTTTTTTTAATTCCTGTATTGTCATTGTCACCACTGCTGGTACAATGTTCCATGCATTCACTACTTCGACTAACATCTGTTTCCTAATCCGATATAAAAGTGCCGAGACACACAGAGGTAAACTAACTTGGTCGGATACTAGGCTTTTCCACTTCATAGGCCAGTATTTTTGTTGCACTGCTATTGCTGCCACATTGTTCACCTACCTTTTAACAAGATGCAGCATATTACATAAGTGCATACAGTGCATCTGGTCAAATTGCTCTGTTCAAACATTATTAAAACACCTGTGGAGCGTTGTATTGAATGGGTAAAAAGGTCAAAGGGTTCATTTTCTTAAACACATTTTAATTAACTGTGTCACTGCACAGGACTATTTGGAATTGCTAATTAAAACCTGGTAGTCTGTGTAGCAAGCAGAGTGTATTAAAACCAATGATATCCTGAACTTAAATGTCTTCATCAAGTATATCTTGCTAAAGCAGCAATACATTCAACATCCTATACTGTACGTGATTTTTGTTTCTTGGTTGTGCAGTATTAGATAATATTTGCTTCCCCTCCATTCTCTCTGGTTTAATTTTTTTTTTTTTTTTACTGTGTTTTTAAGTATGTTTTTTCAAAAGAAGATTTAGGGAGGGGTACAGAAAATAAAGAAGGGGGGGCGAGTGGGGAAAATGGACATGGTACAATTACTTTTTGCGCACATCATCTTTGGTAGTAAAAGGGATTTAGGTGCAGAGTAATTATATATTTCTTTACAGCACAATATTATATAATACAATACGAGGGCCAGTTTGAGACACACAAGCAGGTTCATTATAGAGGAATGGGCATAGCCCCCATGGCCAAAATACCTTTAGAGTCAGACCTTAAGATTCTTTGAGGTTTCCCAGGGAAGCCAACTCTCTTTACAGGTATCCAAAGACCCATTCAGCGAACTTTGTAAGACGTTCCATGAGATTAACCTCTTTTCATTGTATTTAAATCAAGGGCGCTCAACTCAAGTCCTCAAGCCCCCACAACAGGTCAGGATTTCAGGATATCCCTGATTCAGCACAGGTGGCTCAGTCTTTGACTGAGCCTCTGATTGAGCCACCTGTGCTGAAGCTGGGATATCTTGAAAACCTGACCTGTTCAGGGCGAGGGCGGCGGGGGGGGGGGGCTTGATTGCTGTTGAGCACCCCTGTGTTGAATCATAGACATAGGGGAAGGTTCCTCCCACTTCCAGTAGTTGGCGCATCAAGTGGCTGATAATGCGTGAGGTCAATATTTGGGACCACTCAGACGTCCTGGGATCATTTGTGAAATAATGCCGTGAATGGATCTCTTGCACAACTAGCTAGATCTTCAATTAAATCAAAGGTCTGAGACCAGGTTCGGGACAAGACTACCCGATGTGGGACATTGTACCGACCTCACCACATCTGTTGGAAGACTGTGGGTATATTTTATGGAGTCTATCAGGACTAGGTACCGATTCAATAGGACTTTATACCAATTTCCCTTAATATTTGTGCAGATTGAGCTTTTATATGCGCTTGTAGAAATAGCTTCCCATTCTTCCAGTGGAATACCCATACCCAGCTCTCTTTCCCATGTAAGCATGTATGAAAGCTTAGTATCTGGGTACATGTCCTACAAGATATTATATGCAACAGAAATAAACCCCTCCTAAAAGGTAGAATCCAGGCCCAGCCATTCAAAACAAGAAAGCCCCCTCCCCCCCAGGTAGATTCGGAGAGAGTGTGAAGTGTCTTTATTGAAAGAAGCTATTTTGTTTGTAATTCAGGAAAAGATGTTCATGTTCCAGATTAAAAAATAATAACCTTGTGATTCCCGCCTCCTGCCAAAGAAAAAAATTCTTGGCCTCACATCCAGCTGGAAATTGTGGATTGGAAAATAGTGGAAGCCTTAGGGGTGGGCTTTGAGCCGGGCCAGCTTCTGTGGCCCGTTTATCCCAGTATAAAAGAGAACAAGAAATTGACAGGATGTCATAAATGTCTCTGGGGCGTTTTGATTTGGGAATCCAAAGTCAATTTGCTAGTGGAGCGAGGGATAAAACATGTTCAACCTCCACCCATCGTTTGAGATCTGTCTTGGCGTGCCGGTCAATAAGAACTGAAAATTGTGCTGCTAGATAAAAAAAATTAGGGAGAGCCAAACAAATCCAGTTAGTCTCTGCAAAATAGTAATTTCCCCCCAAACACATGAATTTGATTTATTTTTGACTGAGGGAGGGAAACCGGGAGGACCTGGAAAACATACAGCAATTGGGGGAAAATGTTCATCTTCATCGTGGTAATTCTAAATGTCTAATTTGTCCCATGAGCTAAAATCTTTTAGATGTGTCTTAAACAAGGGGGGGGGGGGTACATTTCTGTGTAAAGGTCAGCAGGATCCTTATTAATCTGTATGCCCAAGTATTTTAAGGAACATTGTTTACAGTACAACTGTAAGAAAAATAGGATTTAAAGGCTGCCTCTGTGGCGTGTTGTACTCCCATAGCGAGAGCCTCTAGTTTAGTAGAGTTAATTGTGAATTTTGATATTGCACTAAAGGAAGGTGTTTTTTTTTTGTGTGTGTAAATTTGGAAAGAAAAACAACGCATTAGTTAAAAGAACGTTGTCAGCAAATAATCTCAACTTCCTAATTTAATTCCTGAAATGTCTGGATTCTTCCTTATTCCTATAGCAAGGGTTTTTCTATAGCCAGTGCAAATATCAAAGGGGAGAGTGGGCATCCCTGACGAGTGCCGTTTGATAGGGGGAAAGGCTCTGAGAGGAGGCCCACTGCATTAACCGTCACTGTAGGAGCACCATAAAGAGCAGATGCCGCCCCCCAAGAATCCTTAATTAAACCCATAGGACCTTAAAGTTTTTAGCATATATTTCCAATTTAGTCAAAGGCCTTCTTTGCGTCTTAAGGAGAGAATGATCACTCCATACACATATATACTTAAACAAACTATACCAACAGTGCAAACATTGGGCAAACAAATAACTTTTATGTCTGTCCGGCTTCTCAATCATGGGGTACTGGCCTGTAGATCCTGGTGTGCTAGCACAATCGTTGGAGCTCATAAACTGTGTGTGTTGCAGGCCTGGTGCTTCACAAAGATCAAACTGTGATGGCAATATAACTGCAGTTTATATCCTTTGTGGGTTAGCTCACCCACTCCAACCTGGTGTAATTCCTGCACAGCTGGGCTCCCTAATCTCTCTCTGTAGTAGCCGCTGCCTTCTTCCCTCCGCACTGTCAGGTCCTGGTCTCTGCTGGGCCCTGCTGCTGCTGCACTGGTCCAGTGGGGCAACTCTCTCTTGTCTCTTGTCCTGCATGGACTCTCTGCGCATGATGGGCTTGCACACCCTCACCCCCTCAACCCCTCAGCTCCCTTTCCAACTGTCACCAACTGTCATTCCACTGGCTAAGCACAGTCACATGGTCCAGTGCACTGTAATTCTTAAAGGTGCCATGTCCTGTGCTGATAGCAGACACAAGGGGGTTACATACATGTATAAAAAAATAATATTTAAAGGCTACTGATTTATTAACGATTTTATTATCAGGGAGACTTTGGGGCAGACACATAAGTGAAATTGCAGATTTTTGATCTTTTAACAAAGGAAAGGAGTCCTGTGGTTGCATATTTTGATTTAAAAAAAAAAAAGATTTGAACCTGCTAACCCCCGTCAAGGTGAATTCCATTAAAGCCGATGCTTAAACTGCACGCATAATATTTCTTATTGTGTGGTGGACTAAACGTCTTCCCTATTACAAGAGAAGGTAGCGGGCGGAAGCATTTCAGTGCAAATAAAACTGCAAAAACCCGAAATAAAATTTCCTTCGCAAAAATATATTTTGCATAACCATTAGCATATCTCCCAGGGTGCCTCAGGTGGGCTCCTTTTTAAGCACAGCATCTCTCCCTAATTTATTTGGAGGGAGGTTTGAGGGGGTAGATATGTACAGTATACAAGACTAGAGATGCTCCTCAACCCGACTTTGGATTTTTACTCTCATCTGCCTTTTTGAGACACATCGGTGTCGGATTTAGGGCCAAATTTCGCCCATCTCTGTTGCCGCTTTAAGAATATAGCAATATGAACTTGTTAAATATTTACATTTATAATAACTCAAGCATTTCAACACGAAAGAAATTCAGTAGAAGTCAGAATAGAAAATGCACGAACTGCAGGTTGACCAATCACTGTCTTCACGTGTCTAAGCACAGTAAGAGGTGGCAATTCTTATCTGGGCTGTCTATATCAGTGTTCTGTATGAGTGTTCTGTATCAGTGTCCTGTATCAGTGTCCTGTATCAGTGTCCTGTATCAGTGTTCTGTATCAGTGTCCTGTATCAGTGTCCTGTATCAGTGTCCTGTATCAGTGATCTGTATCAGTGTCCTGTATCAGTGATCTGTATCAGTGATCCATATCGGTGTCCTGTATCAGTGATCTGTATCAGTGTCCTGTATCAGTGATCTGTATCAGTGATCTATATCAGTGTTCTGTATGAGTGTTCTGTATCAGTGTCCTGTATCAGTGTCCTGTATCAGTGTCCTGTATCAGTGTCCTGTATCAGTGATCTGTATCAGTGATCTATATCAGTGTTCTGTATGAGTGTTCTGTATCAGTGTCCTGTATCAGTGTCCTGTATCAGTGTATCAGTGTTTGTATCATTGGTGTTCTGTATCAGTGATCTGTATCAGTGTTACTGTATTCAGTGTCCTGTATCAGTGATCCATATCGGTGTCCTGTATCGGTGTCCTGTATCGGTTGCTGTATCGGTGTCTGTATCGTGTCCTGTACGGTGACCTGTATCGGTGTCCTGTATCGGTGACCTGTATCGGTGACCTGTATCCGTGTCGTATGTTTTCTGTATCCGTGTCCTGTACGGTGTTATTGTGCTGTAACGTGTGGTTAGACTTGATTATTATTTGGGTACAAAAATGCAGAAGACAAATTTACATCCTGTAAATTCAAAATTCATACAGCCGAAGGCAAGAAGAGTCACCAGTGAAGCAGCAAAATAATTGAATTTGTCAAGCATTTCATGTTAAAAAAAGAAATAACATTTATAAAGCCGCCAACACCCCCAAAACATGTTTATTAACTTTCTTTTGCTTACTGAATGGTGGGGCTCAGGAGCTTAACTGCGCTATTATTAGTTACAGCGTGGCCAACTCCAGTTCTCAAGGGCCACCAAAAGGCCAGGTGTTAGGGTATTCCCTGTTCAGCACAGGTGGCTCAGTCGTTGACTGAACCACTGATTGAGCCACCTGTGCTGAAGCAGGACATCCCTAATACCTGGCCTGTTGGTGGCCCTTGAGGACTGGAGTTGGCCGCCCCTGAGTAATTTACCTTTTTATGTGCCAGGGTTTTTTGAAAGATCAATATGGTGGCGGCAATCCAGGACTCGCCCCCCTCAGGCCATAGGAAGCCGCAATTACACGAACATGACATTGCGCCTTCGTAGGGATGGCCACGTAGCCATCTTTGATTTTACCAGCAACAATAAAGGTAAATGGTAAGGAAAAGAGAGTCCACAGGGCTAAGAATAGCAGGATTCAGCACTGGGGATCCAGGTTCCTTCTGCCCCCCAAAATAAAACACTTCAAAAAAGGCAATGTTACTTAAATAAAACACCAAGAACATGCTCAGTATTTCGGCTCTCCGTTTTACTATGAAGTGCTGGTCAAGTTTAGGACTTTGGTGCAACACAGTAAAGAACATTATCACAAGCCTCACTAGTAACACAAGCACTGATACTCCTGCTGCTCATGCTGCCAGTGCCAGTATAGATGCTCCTCATGCTGCCAGTGCTAGCTATAGACTGCTCCTCATGCTGCCAGTGCCAGCTATAGCTGCTCCTCATGCTGCCAGTGCTAGCTATAGACTGCTCTCCATGTGCCAGTGCCAGTATAGACGCGCTCATGTTTACTAGTGCTAGCTATAGACTGCTACTCATGCTGCCAGTGCTAGCTATAGACTGCTGCTCATGTTACCAGTGCTAGCTGATAGACTGCTGCTCATGCTGCCAGTTGCTAGACTATAGACTGCTACTCATGCTGCCAGTGCTAGCTATAGACTGATTGCTCATGATGCCAGGCTAGTAAGACTGCTATTCATGCTGCCAGTGCTAGCTATAGACTGCTGATATGTTACATGCTCGTTAGATGCTACCATGCTGCACGTGCTAGTATAGACTGTATGCTGCCAGTGCTAGCTATAGACTGTGGCTCATGTTCACTAGGTGCCAGCATAGACTGCTGCTCATGCTGCCAGTGCTACTATAGACTGCTGCTATGCTGCCAGTGCTAGTATAGATGCTGCTCAGCTGCCAGTGCTAGCTATAGACGCTACTCATGCTCCAGTGCTAGCTATAGACTGCTGCTCATGCTGCCAGTGCTAGCTATAGACTGCTGCTCAGTGCGTGCTAGCATAGACTGCTGCTATGTTACTAGAGCAGTATAGATGCTGCTCA
The DNA here is from genome assembly GCA_036426205.1 of Ascaphus truei. Lineage (NCBI taxonomy): Eukaryota > Metazoa > Chordata > Amphibia > Anura > Ascaphidae > Ascaphus > Ascaphus truei. Next base: position 8,665,869 of record CM071571.1, on the reverse strand, counting down.
TGCTGCCAGTGCCAGCTATAGACTGCTGCTCATGCTGCCAGTGCTAGCTATAGACTGCTGCTCATCGCCAGTGTAGTCTATAGACTGCTGTCATGCTGCCAGTGCTAGCTATAGGATGCTATGTTACTATGACGCATAGACTGCTGCTCATGTTACTAGTGCCCAGACTATAGACTGCTGCTCATGCTGCCAGTGCTAGCTATAGACTGTGCTCAGCTGCCGTGCTAGCTTATAGACTGCTGCTCATGTATAGTGCTAGACTATAGACTGCTGCTCATGCTGCCAGTGCCAGCTATAGACTGCTGCTATGCTGCCAGTGCTAGCTATAGACTGCTGCTCATGCTGCCAGTGCTAGCTATAGACGCTGCCTCATGTTACTAGTGCCAGCTATAGATGCTTCATGTTACTAGTGCAGTATAGACTGCTGCTCATGTACTAGTGCTAGCTATAGACTGCTGCTCATGTTACTAGTGCTAGCTATAGTGCTGCTCATGCTCCAGTGCTCAGCTATAGCTGATGTCATGCGCCAGTGCTAGCTATATCATGCTTGTGCTCAGCTGCCAGTGCAGCTATAGACTGCTGCTCATGCGCCAGTGCATAGCTATAGACTGTGTCTGCTCATGTTACTAGTGCCAGTATAGAGTGTCATTTTACTAGTGCTAGCTATAGAGCTGCTGCTCATGCTTCCAGTGCTAGCTGCTCTCTGTACCAGTGCTAGCTATAGAACTGCACTCATGCTGCCAGTGCTAGCTATTAGACTGTGCTCATGTTGCCAGTGCTAGCTATAGACTGCTGCTCATGTTACTAGTGCCAGCTATAGACTGCTGCTCATGTTACCAGTGCCAGCTATAGACTGCTGCTCATGTTGCCAGTGCTAGCTATAGACTGCTGCTCATGCTGCCAGTGCTAGCTATAGACTGCGGCTCATGTTACTAGTGCCAGCTATAGACTGCTGCTCATGATACCAGTGCCAGCTTTAGACTGCTGCTCATGCTGCCAGTGCTAGCTATAGACTGCTGCTCATGCTGCCAGTGCTAGCTATAGACTGCGGCTCATGTTACTAGTGCCAGCTATAGACTGCTGCTCATGATACTGTGCTAACTATAGACTCTGCCTATGATACAGTGCCAGCTTAGACTGCTGCTATGTGCCAGTGCATGCTAGCTATAGACTGCTGCTCATGCTGCCAGTGCTAGCTATAGACTGCGGCTCATGTTACAAGTGCCAGCTATAGACTGCGGCTCATGTTGCCAGTGCTAGCTATAGACTGCTACTCATGCTGCCAGTGCTAGCTATAGACTGCTACTCATGCTGCCAGTGCTAGCTATAGACTGCTGCTATGTGCCGTGCAGCTATAGACTGGTGCTCATGACTTACCAGTCTGCATGACTGCTAATAGGCTGCCAGTGCAGCTTAGACTGTGTCATGTGCCAGTGCTAGCTATAGACTGCTACTCATGCTGCCAGTGCTAGCTATAGACTGCTGCTCATGTTACTAGTGCCAGCTATAGACTGCTGCTCATGTTACCAGTGCCAGCTATAGACTGCTGCTCATGTTGCCAGTGCTAGCTATAGACTGCTGCTCATGCTACTAGTGCCAGCTATAGACTGCTGCTCATGTTACCAGTGCCAGCTATAGACTCCTGCTCATGATACCTGTGCTAACTATAGACTCCTGCTCATGATACCAGTGCCAGCTTTAGACTGCTGCTCATGCTGCCAGTGCTAGCTATAGACTGCTGCTCATGCTTCCAGTGCTAGCTATAGACTGCTGCTCATGCTGCCAGTGCTAGCTATAGACTGCGGCTCATGTTACAAGTGCTAGCTATAGACTGCGGCTCATGCTACCAGTGCCAGCTATAGACTGCTGCTCATGTTGCCAGTGCTAGCTATAGACTGCTACTCATGCTGCCAGTGCTAGCTATAGACTGCTGCTCATGTTACAAGTGCCCAGCTATAGACTGCTGCTCATGTTACCAGTGCTAGCTATAGATGCTGCTCATGTTACCAGTGAGCTATAGACTGCTGCTCATGTACCAGTGCTAGCTATAGACTGCTATCATCGCTGCCAGTGCTAGCTATAGACTGCTGCTCATGTTACCAGTGCTAGCTATAGACTGCTGCTCATGTTACCAGTGCTAGCTATAGACTGCTACTCATGCTGCCAGTGCTAGCTATAGACTGCTGCTCATGTTACCAGTGCTAGCTATAGACTGCTACTGATGCTGCAAGTGCAGCTATTAGACTGCTGCTCATGTTGCCAGTGCTAGCTATAGACTGCTGCTCATGCTACTAGTGCCAGCTATAGACTGCTGCTCATGTACCTGTGCTAGCTATAGACTGTGCTCATGATACCGTGCCAGTTTATTAGATGACTGCTCATGCTGCCAGTGCTAGCTATAGATGCTGCTCATGCTGCCAGTGCTAGCTATAGACTGCTGCTCATGCTGCCAGTGCTAGCTATAGACTCCTGCTCATGTTACCTGTGCTAGCTATAGACTCCTGCTCATGATACCAGTGCTAGCTATAGACTCCTGCTCATGTTACCTGTGCTAGCTATAGACTCCTGCTCATGATACCAGTGCCAGCTTTAGACTGCTGCTCATGTGCCAGTGCAGCTTAGACGCTGCTCCATGGCCAGTGCTAGCTATGACTGCTGCTTGCTGCAGTGTAGCTTATAGACTGCTGTCATGCCGCTCCAGTGCTAGGCTATAGACTGCTGCTCATGTTACCAGTGCTAACTATAGACTGATGCTCATGTTACCAGTGCCAGCTTTAGACTCCTGCTGATGACACCAGTGCTAGCTATAGACTGCTGCTCATGCTGCCAGTGCTAGCTATAGATTGCTGCTCATGCTGCCAGTGCTAGCTATAGACTGCTGCTCATGTTACTAGTGCTAACTATAGACTCCTGCTCATGATACCAGTGCTAACTATAGACTCCTGCTCATGATACCAGTGCCAGCTTTAGACTGCTGCTCATGCTGCCAGTGCTAGCTATAGACTGCTGCTCATACTGCAGTCTAGCTATAGAGACTGCTGCTCATGCTGCCAGTGCTAGACTATAGACTGCGGCTCATGCTGCCAGTGCTAGACTATATCCTGCTCTGCTCATTACTGTGCTTAGCTATAGACTGCTGTCATCGTTACTAGTGCTACTAGTAGACTGCTGCTCATGTTACTAGTGCCAGCTATAGACTGCTGCTCATGTTACTAGTGCCAGGCTATAGAACTGCTGCTCATGGCTACCAGTGACCAGCTATAGACTGTGCTCATGTGCCAGTGCAGCTATAGACTGTGCGCATGTACCAGTGCTAGCTATTAGACTGCGGCTCATGCTGCCAGTGCCAGCTATAGACTGCTGCTCATGTTACCAGTGCCAGCTATAGACTGCTGCTCATGCTGCCAGTGCCAGCTATAGACTGCTGCTCATGTTACCAGTGCCAGCTATAGACTGCGGCTCATGCTGCCAGTGCCAGCTATAGATTGCTGCTCATGTTACTAGTGCCAGCTATAGACTGCTGCTCATGTGCTAGTGCCAGCTATAGACTGCTGCTCATGTTACTCGGCCAGCTATAGACTGCTGCTCATGCTGCCAGTGCTAGCTATAGACTGCTGCTCATGCTGCCAGTGCCAGCTATAGACTGCTGCTCATGTTACCTGTGCTAGCTATAGACTGCTGCTCATGTTGCCAGTGCTAGCTATAGACTGCTGCTCATGCTACTAGTGCCAGCTATAGACTGCTGCTCATGTTACCTGTGCTAGCTATAGACTGCTGCTCATGATACCAGTGCCAGCTTTATTAGACTGCTGCTCATGCTGCCAGTGCTAGCTATAGACTGCTGCTCATGCTGCCAGTGCTAGCTATAGACTGTGCTCATGCTGCCAGTGCTAGCTATAGATACCTGCTCATGTTACCGTGCTAGCTATAGACTCCTGCTCATGATACCAGTGCTAGCTATAGCTTGACTTCATGTTCCTGTGCTAGCATAGACTCCTGCTCATGATACGCAGTGCCAGCTTTAGGACTGCTCTGCTCATGCTGCCAGTGCTAGCTTAGATGCTGCTCATGCTGCCAGATGCTAGCTATGTAGATGCCTGCTCATGCTGCCAGTGCTAGATAAGGATCGCTGCTACATGTTACCCGTGCTAACTATAGACTATGCTCATGTTACCAGGCCAGCTTTAGACTCCTGCTGAGACCAGTGCTAGCTATAGACTGCTGCTCATGCGCCAGTGCTGCTCATAGTTGACTGTCTGCTGCCAGTGAGAGCTGATAGACTGGCTCAGTTACTAGTGCACTATAGCTGCTCATGTATACCAGTGCTAACTATAGACTGCCTGCTATCATGTACCAGTGCCAGCTTAGATGCTGCTCATGCTGCAGTTGCTAGCTATAGACTGGCTCATGATTGCCAGTGCTAGCTATAGACTGCTGCTCATGACTGCCAGTGCTAGCTAAGACTGCGGTCATGCTGCCATGTAGCTATAATCCTGCTGCTCATGTTACTAGTGCTAGCTATAGGACGTGCTCTGTTACTAGTGCTAGCTATAGACTGCTGCTCATGTACTACGGTGCCAGCTATAGACTGCTGGTCATGTTATAGTGCCAGCTATAGACCTGCTGCTCATGTTACCAGTGCCAGCTATAGGATTGCTGCTCATGCTGCAGTGCCAGCTATAGACTGCTGCTCATGTTACAGTGCTAGCTATAGATCTGCGGCTCATGCTGCCAGTGCCAGCTATAGACTGCTGCTCATGTGTACCAGTGCCAGCATATAGACTGCTGCTCATAGACCTGCCAGTTGCAGCTATAGACTGCTGTCATGTTATCCAGTGCAGCTATAGACTGCCGCTCATGCTGCCAGTGCCAGCTATAGACTGCTGCTCATGTTACCTATTGCCCAGCTATAGACTGCTGTCATCGTTATAGTGCCAGCTATAGACTGCTGTCATGTTAACGAGTGCCAGCTATAGACTGCTGCTCATGCTGCCGTGCCTAGCTATAGACTGTGCTCATGCTGCCAGTGCCAGCTATAGACTGCTGCTCATGTTACCTGTGCTCAGCTATAGACTGTGCTCATGTGTCAGTGCCCAGCTATAGACTGGTACTATGTACCTGCAGTATAGACTGCTGATCATGCTGCCATGCTGCTAGCTATAGACTGCTGCTCATGCTTACTGCTAGCTATAGACTGATGTCATTACAGTGCAGCTATAGACTGCTGTCATGTTACCATGTGCCAGCTATAACTGCTGCTCATGTTACCTGTGCTAGTATAGACTGCTGCTCATGCTGCCAGTGACTAGTATAGACTGCTGCTCATGCTGCCAGTGCCAGCTATAGACTGCGGCTCATGCGCCAGTGCTCTAAGACGTGCTCATTCAGCTTACTATAGATGGCTGCTCAGTTACCGTGCTAGCTATAGACTGCTGCTCATGTTCCCAGTTCGCTAACTATAGACTGCTGTCTTTGTGCCAGAGCTAGCTATAGACTGCTGCCTCATTGCTAACCAGTCGGCTTAGCTATAGACCTGCTGCTCATGTTACAGTGCTAGCTATAGACTGCTGCTCATGCTAAGTGCTAGCTATAGACTGTGCTCATGCTGCCTGCTTAGCCTAGCTCGAGGCTCATGCTGGACATCACCGTTCCACCTGCTAGCTATAGACTGTGCTGCTCATGCTACCAGTCTTGCTAGCTATAGACCTGTGCTCGCTGCCATGCGAGATATCGACTGCGGCTCATGCTGCCAGTGCTAGCTATAGACTGCTGCTCATGCTGCCAGTGCTAGAGTAGACTGCTGCTTGTGCTAACTATAGACTGCTGCTCTTTGTGCCAGAGCTAGCTATAGACTGCTGCTCATGCTACCAGTGCTAGCTATAGACTGCTGCTCGTGCTGCCAGTAATAGCTATCGACGTCTGAGTGTTGACACTTGATTAAAAGGGTTGAACGTCAGTATTGTGAGATTACAAAGGGTACAGTACTTTGATAACCAGCCTATTTCCCGGTGGTGCTTTCCAATGTCTGTGCTAGTCTATGTCCTAAGGTCCCCAAGGAGCTAATTATTACCAATCTGTAGTTATAGTATAAAAGGGTGAAGGCATTCGTAGTGACATGAGACTTTGAGAGGCCGGACTGGGCGCGAGAATTGCACAAATTAAATCCGCCTTTAAAGTACGGCAAAAATCCTGTATTCTTTATTTATTTTCCGATAGGGAGAAATTACATTTGATCATTTCTCTGTCCTCAAATAGGCTGAGTCTTTGACTGAGCCTCTGATTGAGCCACCTGTGCTGAAGCAGGGATATCCTAAAAACCTGCCTTGTTGGGGGCTGAACCCCCCTGGTATAGAGGAGTGTTTATTGCGTTATATGTCAATAGGTGCTCAACTAAAATAGTCTCTTTCGCTGTTTAGAGATGTAACGTTAGGTCCCTGCGTTAACCTTAACTGACCGTGGTGGATTTGCCCTGTTATAGTAAACGCCTCTTTTGCACGTAATTACCACTAACGGCGGTTCTAGTTAGCACAAAGGCGTTTCCGGTAGTTACCACGGCAACGTTATGTTACTGGCCCTTGACGTTGCACGTTAGCGCTGAGCACAAGTTTAATTTAAGGTTAGCCTCGCGTTAAGTCGCTGAGCAGAGCGTGGCGGGTCTGGCCCTTCGGCCGTATCGATTGGTTCGGAAGCGGAAAACCGGCCGATCGTTTTGTTTGTTTGTTTCGGGTAAATCCACCAGCCACAAACTTTAAACCGTATCTAAAACGGGCCGATCTCCTCCCGTGTGACTGCAAGTCCCTCACCAGAAACACTCCTGGGTTTAGATTAAGGAAACCACAAAATTAAAATGAAAAACAGGAATAATTGCAGCTTTAAAGGATAATCCAAGCAATATCCTACATGCATTTTTTTGTTTTAAATCAGTTCTGTAATACTAGATAATTACTTTATTGAAGAAAAAAAAATTAAACTCTTAATGCCATTTTAATTAGTTTATTATACTGAGCATCTTTTGATTTCTATAGCAGGTTTATCCCACCTCCCCAGCAGTGCAAGATCTTTGCAACACTTTCCGGTTTGTGATAATCTGTTGCCAATATTCCCAGCAGTTTGAGCTGCAAATGGTGACAATAGATAATGTTACCGTAGTAATATAAGAATACATTGTAGCTGCTGAGTTACACTGACTGAAGGATTGCATGAAACTAAAAGGCAGCCATTTAGTGAACCCACAATTCTTTGGAGCCTGCTCTTTTTAGAAGTTTCACGCCTGCAACACAGATCACAAGCGACAAACCGCCTTTCCGCACAGAGTTAATGCATAAGGAACAATTGTTATGGATATAATTATTTTTTTAACACCGAAAAACAGATTTCTGGCCCATGGTAAAATATTGCAAAATAATAATAATAATAATAAAAAAAATAAAGATTTGACAAAAACATAAACACTGAAAAAATGGAACCCCTACTTATAATATCAGGCTGTTCTGAGATGGCTGTTTACAATATGCATTAGCATCTTTTTGAGCAAGTAATTTATATAAGAAAGGGGTACAAATAGCTGCCAAAAAAATATGCAAACCAGACGTATCCCTGGTGAGGTAGAAGACATTCTGTTCTTGTGCTATTTTAAACTGCAACAACCTGGTAAAGCGCCGTAATGCTACCAGCCGCGGTTAGCGCACATATTACTGGGAGATTGTATAAGATGGCTCTTGAAACTGACTTTGGTTTCTGCTGCAGGTAACGCCGACGGGTGCAGTGGGATGGAAATAAACAAAGGGACTTATTTTTAATGGTGGGATAATCTAATTAACAGCCTTTTAATTTGCGATAATGACTATTTTATTTTACGTCACAAACCCCACAGAGTATACAGAGGTTATAAGAGAGAGAGTTTTCTTTCTTAAACCGGCTCCAGGAGCCTATATATAAGTTTGACTCCTGCAGTATAATGTTAATATCTTGCTCCCTGAGCAAGGCTTGGTTTAAAATAAATAAATAATAATCTTTTTCTAGTGTTTAAAATATATATATATATTCTTAATCTCTTGCTCAGGCGTGGCGAATTCCTGTCCTCCAGGGCCCCCTGCAGGCCAGGCATTAGGGATATCCCTGCTTCAGCACGGGTGGCTCAATCAGGGCAGTGGCTCAGTCGAGCCACCTGTGCTGAAGCAGGGATATCCCTATCAGGGGCTCTGTCTTTGACTGAGCCACTGATTGAGCCACCTGTGCTGAAGCAGGGATATCAAGAAAACCTGACTTGCTGGTGGCCCTTGAATACTGGAGTTGGCCAGCCATGCTCTTAGTACGCTGTCTTTGCTGCAGAATTGAAGACCATCACTAATCCTTTGTTGACGTCTAGTGGGAGAGCCACAAAAGTTGGCCACCCCGGTCCTTGCTTCCGAGGTTACCATGGTAACCTTTAGACTGCACTGGGCTGTGGGGAGAGCTTCATGTTAACCTCTCAGATAGACAATATTCGAAACACTTTTATCTCCGGACCAAAGTATCAGATTTAAAAAAAAAAATGAAATAAAAACGGCGCTAGAAAGTAAAAAAGATCAGCGCGTACTGCTGCTTTATGTAAGGATTCTGCTCGATCCGTGCCGGGTTTTGGTGCGGTTCAAGTTTTCCAAGTCATCTGCCCTTTTTGCACACGGTCGGCATTTGGTGTACTGGCAGCACGCTATAAAAGGCTGGAGTTAGTAGTAGAAGTCGTCTAGGTTCTAACATTTGCAGCTCCTGTTGGTCTACGCTGTCACGCTTTACCCTTTTGCCTGTTTTGATTCCCCTGTTGCTGACCCTGGACCGTGACCCCGACCTCGCTGCCTTCTGCCTGCCCTGACCCTTTGCGGGTCTCCTGGACTTTGCATCTCTGCCGACAGCCCTGACCTCTGCCTGCTTACCGACCACGGATACTCTTACAGGACTCTCTCCCCGGGCGCTGGTCGGGTTATTTGCATCCCTACCTCAGCCCTGCGGGTCTGCCTTCTGATTTTGAGATGAGCACCGTCACACTTTGCAGCAGCAAACCCCTGAATTGTTACTTCTATATTCTTCATTTATATGGATCGGGCGTCTCCAACAGCCAAAAGTTCCCAGCGCTCTATGTATCAAAAGGATACTTCCAACGCCATGTCATTATATTGTTGTAACTCGCACTAAAATATACCTACGAGTCTATGTATTTACCTTAAGTCTGGAAGGGGGCCCGACTATGTTGCATATGTTTTTGTCTTTCTCGGTAGTATCATTATTTGTTACTCCTTGGTGCCGCCCTCCTTCTTCTGAACCGAGGCGTCAAATTACATCACGTTACCATGGCAATGCGACGCCCGCTGTGTCATTTGCGCTGTGGTTCAGAAGGAGAAGGAGGGCGGCAGCAAGGAGGCGGCCCCACCACAGCTAAGTGCGGGAGAGAGAAGAGCTGCTGGGGGACCCGAAATGTTGCTTTTTTCACCACGGCCCGAACCCGCTCTCGGCGGCCCTGAGCAGGAGGGAGTGCAAGGAGAGGAGAGGAGAGACAGCAAGGAGATTAGGAGGAGGAAACAGAGAGACAGAAAGGAGAGGAGACAGGTGAGATGAGTAGGAGGGGAAAGAGGAGCAGGGTATGATGGAGGAGAGAGTGAGGTGGGGAAGAGGGGACAAGGGACAGCCAGGCGTTATAGGGAGGGGGGAAAACAAAGAGTAATGTTTCATTAATAACCTTTCAGATCTTCTAGATTGGCGTATGTTACGCTGGGTACAGCTAGTTGTATTATAATTCCTTGTACTGTATTGTCTTTGTGGGCACTATACAAATAAAGATATAATATATACTTTATACTTTGTTTTTCTATAGGGTGGATCCTGTGCCCCATGATGCCCCGAAGCCTCCTGGATATACCCGATTTGTCTGTATTTCTGATACCCATTCACGAACTGACCTCCTACAGATGCCATATGGAGATGTTCTAATCCATGCTGGAGACTTCACTGAGCTGGGACTTCCTAGTGAGGTGAAAAAATTTAACGACTGGCTTGGTGAGTTTGAAAGAAATGGCGTTGGGTTTGCAGGGTCATACATCACTGGTCCTAGCTCCGATATTCAGCAACGACGACGGGGGTGGGGAGGCGGGACCAGTGTCCCGGAACCGGTGGCTGCTGGGGGCCGGGCGGCGTTGGAAGTTGGGCCCGACTCTCCCACACTGCTACCCCGGGCCCGCCCCTCTCTCCGTCACGGTCCCGTGCCGGGCCCCTCTCTGGCTGGTGTACGCCGGAAGCTGAACTCAGCTTCCGGTGCACACTGACGTTGGATAGATGCCGGCCAGCGGCAGCAGCGTGGGAGAGCCGGGGCCCAGCAGGAACCAGAGCCCTGGCAGCCGGATGCACAATTGGGCCTGACCCCTGGCCGGACCCAACTTCCAGCACCAGCCGGCCAGGCCCTCCGCAGCCACCAGCGTAATAGGCCTGGTGTGGGAGAGTGAGAGAGGCCCAAAGCAGCGTGGGAGAGAGACCATCTCCAAGGTAAGTGTAAGACTGTATTTGGGAGGGTAGTGTAAGAATGTATTTTGTGGGGGGATTGTGGGGGGAATTGTGTGGATATTGGGGGGGAGTTGTGTGTGTGTTTGTGTGTGTGTGACAGGGAGGGAGGAGGGAATGAGTGTGAGGGAGGTAATTGTGTGAGAGGGGTGAGTGAGAAAGAGAGGGGAGTAAGAGTGAGATGGGGGAATAAAGGAGGGGGGCTTGCAAGACTGCCGACAAAGGGGGGGGGGTCGTAAGACCACCGACATAGGGGGTGGGAAGACTAAGTCGAAACTGTAGTCCTGGGCACTGGGAAATCTGCGGCAGCCCTGTTAAGCAATATAAAATTGGATCTGGTGTGTGAGTATTTAATTGCTACTTGATACAGTGGGTGGGGTATGTTATCTCCTCTCACCGTGCATCTTAAACACTTGAATAATACAGAACACCTGGGAGGTTTATAAAGTTTTGTACACTATAAATTAATCCATGATGAACTCTCCTGTAGGGCCCCTAAAAGATATCACAGCATACAACTAACCTGACTGTGTACCTTACATTTGGTCCTTCATGCGCAGTAGTTGAAGTATTGTGGTACATGGAAGTGTGGAGTACCACCAGCATTTATTAAGGATGGGCAGGTTCGCGAGTGCAAAATCCAAAGTTTGTTCGGAAGTGGAATTAACTTTAAAATCAGAGTGAATTCTGAGCCAAACACTGAATAAAAGTTCAGCTATTTATGTGTTTTGATTGTTGTTTTTACTGTCTTTTTTAAAAAAAAGTATTTAATTGTTAGAAACTGTTCAAACTTCTTTTTAGATTTTTGTTCGAAAATATTCCCCCAAATCTCGCTTTTTGTTGGATTTTTTCCCCCCTTCATTCTCCCTCCCCCTCCCCCCCTTCCAAAAAAAACTGTATACGGGACAAGGGTTAATACATGGTTATTAGATTTGCAAACGTGTGAGAAAGTTTCGCGCGTCTCTGGTGGAGACAGCCCAAACTCATATATTTCGTCAGCGGTGACTGCACAGCGCTGTCCCCGGAATGCGTATTACTGCTTGTTAGGGGCCGCTCTGTAAACCAAAGGCCTCCACCGTCTGTTTAAAGTGCGCGGTCTGGAAGAATAGAGTTTTCTTTATTAAGAACAGGCAATTCATGTGAATTTATGTAAATTTAGGCCTCGATCTATATATGAGTTTGGGAAGATTGATATGCTCTTTTATTATGTGTTAATTGATATACATATGTTACAAAGTTAACTTACTGCACATGTATAATGCAATATATCATCCTTTTTGTTTTTTTTATTGCACTGTATTTTCACACTTTAATAGGCCCCATAGTCGGAGATCCATATGGGAAAAAAGGTGCGCGATACGTCGTGTAAGAAGTGTGTCAGAGTCAGTCGGATTTGTATCACTCATTTTTCTCCATCTCCAAACCTACAAGTTCAGTTTTTTAGGGAACAAATGAGAATATTTACAAACCAATACACACCATCCCTTTTACAGGGACTACTGAGCCTCTGATCGACTGAGCCTCTAATTGAGCCACCCGTGCTGAAGCAGGGACTGATTGAGCCACCTGTGCTGAAGCAGGGACTGTACCGTAAATTACAGTTGAGCAAATCTGGTCCGTTGTGTCTCATAGCTGCGATGACCTTGATAACGAGTGGAGGTCACGGAGTGAAGTCCTGTTACTGCGCCTACTATATTGCGACACCGAGCGGTAACTTGTCAATGTATTTCTTCCGGGTTAAAATATATTGTATTTATAAATACACAGCCCAGCTAGTAACCCCTTCAGGGCTGGAAGGGCTGCTCATGCATTTCCTATTGAAGGCATTAAAGCCCCTGCTTTATTGGTTAGCCTGCAGCCGTTAGATAAGAAGCTGAGCGCTGCGTACCAGATGCTGCCTTCCCTCGTATAGAGAACAGGTCACAATTCAAAGCTTAATTAGTTTCATGTAGTTTAACTTCAATACATTTAAATTAGTTTGCTTTTTTGTATTCCTTTTCGGAAGGAAGGGGCCTGTATGTTTGGGAGATGATCTTTGCAAGTGGCACATTTTATACACAGATGTCTGACTTATTCTCCTCCCTCCTTTGCTAAAAATTGTAATTGTTTATCTGTTCTCCCTGTTATACTGCTTCTCCTTTATTGCGCTACTTTTGATTTCTGTTGTAACCCAGCCGTTGGGCCCTGTGGAACATGCCACGTGTGTATATACAGTGATTAGGGAATCTGGTTTTCGGGGGTTTATTTTTTTCCTAAAATCTGCGTTTAGTTTTTTTTTCTGCTTACATTTTATTTGAAAAAAAAAAGTATATCGGTGTTTATCAACGTTAAGGCCGCGCTTATAGTGCCGGCGACGCGACCGATGACGTCCGCCGTCGTCACTAGCGAAAGTTAAACTTTAGTTTTAAGCGACGTCGCTGGCGACAAGGGCAGTGATGTCGCGCAGGGGGCGGGCAGCGCTCTGTGATTGGTTTAGAGAAAGTCACATGTGGCGACAGCCTCTAAAAAACAAAATTTACCCAGCTTCCAAATTTTTGGCCGCTCTGTCGCTGTCGCGCTTACTATAAGCGCTTGCGACGGAGTCAATGTATTTGTTTCGGAGCGACGTCGCGTCGCCAGGCACTATAAGCGCAGCCTTACAATGAAAGGAAATTGACACCGGTTTGAATTTGGTGTTTATCGGTGCAATTTTGTGGTTAGTTTCCATGATTCCCGGTGACGCCTCCGTCTCCTACCGGTGCACAGGTTGCAGCACGTCACTGGTGTATCTTGAAACAGGCTCCGCGGCGAGGTGAAAAGTTGATGAGTGGATTACAATAAACCTTCTTTTTGGCGTGTGCCTGTCCTCCGCTTATACGACGTAATGCGCCCCGCAAACCGCCATCGGATTGCGAGTCCATGTTAATCCGCGGTGGTGACTGTCGGATAAGCGGTTCTGAAGTCGGATCAAGTGTCTGTCGGATACCGAGAACCACCTGTATATATCGATGTATACACACAAATGCAAACCACAACTGCATTTTTATACTTAGATTATTATTAATGTTATTATTTAGATTATTATTAATGTTGCCCTGATGGACACAAAAAACACGTTACTGCATTGTTTGGAGCAAATTGCACCATCTTGATTCATTCCACATAAAGGGGTTAATTTATTAAATCAGCCATTGCTAAAAGCTGCAGCTGTGTAGTGAAAACCCCAAGAAAGTCTATTCTATTTAATATCGTACAAAAATGAACCATTCTCTTATTGCTGCAACTGGTTCCTTGTGATTGAATGACAAGATGCTACAGTCAATTAATTTTATACTATACAGCTGCATTCAATAATCTTAGGGACATCATTTCTATTAATTATTATCCAAGGAGAAAATATGCTGTTGTCAGAAATAACTGCACTCACTTTACAATAGGTTTAAAAGATGGAGACAGGTGGGTATATTTTAGGGTTGATTTATCAGGTTCGGAATTCTTTAAGCAGTCATTTCTGAAGACATCCCATGCTGCAGATTATATTTATAGTTCCGAATATCAGAATAGCTGCACCGTGGAGTCAGTAGCTCGAGTCTTTACCGGAGGCACGTGCAGCGTTCTTGAAGCAGTTTGATTTGTAGTCATTTGCATTTCAATGGACCCTGGTATTCTTATAAATCAGAGCTGGATGAAGCAGACTTTCACCGCACGATGCTGTTAGAGAGAGAAAAAACAAAGACAAAGCCATTAGGAAAATGAGTGGGAAGGATCTGCGTGGGACAGACAATGGAAGCGCTTTATATCAAACCTGCCCAACTAAAACTAAATGTAAAACAATTGGGGGGCTGTATACCAATGAATCTATTCGGAAGTGTGTGCATTTTGATCTGGGCCAGGTGTGATTATAATAATTTGTTAATGTTCTGCTTGAATGATGTTTGTTTTTGTTATATACTGTACTCTTTAACCTTCCTTGGCTAACTTTTCTATACCCATTCATCTTAATCGTTCCCTTTCCCCTCTTAAATTCTATCTATCTATCTATCTATCTATCTATCTATCTATCTATCTATCTATCTATCTATCTACATCCACCTTAACCCTTCCCTTTCCCTTCTTAAATTATCTCTCGCCTCTCCGCCTCTCCGCCTCTCCGTCTCTCCTCTCTCTCTCCCCCTTGGTTAACCTTTTTATACACATCCACCGTAACCCTTACCTTTCCCTTCTAAAATAAGATGCACCCTCCCTATCTATGATAGATAGATGTACAGTGGCGGATTTCCCGTTCTGCCCGGGCCGAAGGTGGCAAAATTTGGGGTTGGCAAAAATGTCCGCCCCCATATACTTTTTCTGCGCTCTCCAGCCTGATGGGCAGTCATTTCGCTGTTGCAGCCGCCCTCCTTCTCCTTCTGAACCGCAGGGTCAAATGGCGTCATGACGTCGCATTACCATGACAACGTGGCGCCGTGTGACGTGCCATTGGTGACATCAGCGGCGTCATTTGACGCTGCGGTTCAGGAGGAGCGCGGCAGGTAAGGAGGCGGCCGCCACAGCTAAGGATTGTGAAATCCGCCGCTGTAGATAGATATGATACATCATTTAAGAAGGGAAAGGTAAGGGTTAAGGTGTTTGGGTATTAAATGGTTAACCAAGGAAGGTCAGAGAATTAGTGGCAGTGTATACCGTTAATAATAATAATAATGGCTATTTCCTTGTATAGTGCTGACAGTGTACTTAGCGCTGCACATAGAATTGTTGCAGGCACCAGTCTCTTCTCCGTAGAGCTTACAATCTATTTTTGGTGCCCGAGGCACAGGGAGATGAAGAGACTTTGCTCAAGGTCACCAGGAGCTAACACCGGGATTTGAACCATGTTCAGAAACCAAAAGAACGCTGTCCTGTGCTCAAAGGAGTGACGCTGTGCACCATAGAATGTAGTATATAGCGATGCAAATATCAGATGTCGATACATCAGGTCATAAAGTCGTCCTTCAGAGGGGCACCTAGCCAGGGCATCTGTAATATATAGGGCAATTATAATCTGCTTACCTCCTCGTAAGTCTCTGGTGCCGGGGACCTCCTAAATGGCTGCTCGCGGCTGTGAGAAGTCACATACATGCAGCTCGAGACCAGTGGTAGAAAATATCAGAAGAAAGAACGGAGCCGTGCCGTGGGCAGTGGGCAGTATGCAGCGGGCCTTGGGCAGCGGGCAGTGTGCCTTGGGCAGCGGGCAGTGTGCCATGGGCAGTGGGCAGTGTGTCATGGGCAGCGTGCAGTGTGCCGTGGGCAGTGGGCAGCGTGTGCAGTGGGCTTTGGGTAGCGTGCCGTGGTTAGCGGGAAGCATGCCGTGGGCAGTGTATGCCATGGGCAGCGTGTGCAGTGGGCTGTGGGCAGCATATGCCATGGGCAGCATGCGCAGTGGGCAGTGTGCTGTGGGCAGCGTGTGCAGTGGGCAGCATGCTGTGGGCAGTGTGTGCAGTGGGCAGCGTGTGCAGTGGGCAGCGTGCAGTGGGCAGCGTGCCGTGGGCAGTGTATGCAGTGGGCAGTGTGCAGTGGGCAGCGTGTGCAGTGGGCAGCGTGCCGTGGGCAGCGTGCCGTGGGCAGTGTGTGCAGTGGGCAGTGTGCAGTGGGCAGCGTGTGCAGTGGGCAGCGTGCAGTGGGCAGCGTGCCGTGGGCAGTGTGTGCAGTGGGCAGTGTGTGCCATGGGCCGCGTGCCGTGGGCAGTGTGTGCAGTGGGCAGTGTGCAGTGGGCAGCGTGCAGTGGGCTGTGTGTGCAGTGGGCAGTGTGTGCCGTGGGCAGTGCTCCGTTCTTTCTTCTTTTTTTATGAGCTATCTTCCCCTGCTTCACACTCGTGTCCTTGTTTACAGTCAGGACCATTCCTCACTGAGCCGCTCCTTCCGCTCTTAACTCCGTTCTTAACTCCGTCAGTGCCCTGCGAACCCCTCTGGCACTGAAGGGTTAAATGAATTCTGTTAGTTTCTGAAACATTTAAACCTTTAATCAGAGGCTAAAGTGCCACATAAATGAACACATTTTGTGCATACAGGTACTTATCATGTTAGTGTTCGGCACGGGAGGCCAGCTCCAGTCTTCAAGGCCCACCAACCGGTCAAGTTTTAAGGAAATCCCTGCTTCAGCACAGGTGGCTCAGTCAGTGGCTCAGTCGAAGACCTGTTGGTGGCCCTTGATGACAGAAGTTGTCCACTCCTGGTGTAATCTATGTTCCTTGCCAACATATCCAAATGTTCACATTTTTGGATATTATTGCTCATCACTATCAGAGATCCGCAAACGTGGCAACGTTTTATTTGCTGAATTAAACAGAAATATATATATATATATATATATATATATATATATATATATATATATATTATCCCATAGCCTCTCTTGCATTCCCAGTAAAATCAACCCCACACTGATGAGACCCATCAAGGTCGAAACAGCTGTCTGTGGGTGGTTTTCTGGGTATGCACCTTAACCCTGGCTGTGCTCAAAGCTGTGACCATGCAGCAAGCTTAAGCCTATAGGGAACCATGTTAAAAATGGTTATTGAGGCAAAAAGTGACACTGTGTGCTCATTTGCATGTCATTTCCCAGAATCCCTTGCTGCAGTGGAAGTGCTGTATGCTGGGTGATAATGGGGAAAGGCGGGGTTGCAGACCTGCCTAAGACATGCAGATGAGCATACAGTTATATTTGCATCTATATATATCTATATAATATATGTCTATATATCTATATATAATACACTACGATACAATTTGGAATTGAAATCAGCAGGCCGCACTCCAGAATTGAAAAAATATACACCTGTTTGTTCAATTCGGAGTGCTGCCTGTTGATTTCGTTTCGAAACGGTATCGTATTGCTTATTCTTCATTATAGGATCTGCACCCACACCAGTGACTATTATTTCGGAGTGCTTTTTGTTCTTTTTCTATGTTATATATATATTTCTCCGATATTGTAAATATTACAGTAGAGAAGAAAGAACCAAGTTCTAGATATCAGTGCTCAAGATCCATAAAACAGTCAAAATTTATCAACTTGCTTGAAGCTGGACAAGAGAGCCTCTGTGAGTTGCTATGATCTGATGTGTTGATATGCTCAGGTAAAATGTAGTAATAAAGTCCGGTAGTGTGTATATAGGATAAACTGTATATGAACAGTCTACCCTGTCTGTCATGTTTTTGTATTGTTGGTTTTAAATGTCTTATTATTACTGAGGTTATTACATGTTTATATTATTTGTTATTTATGTTTTGAATGTGTTCTGCCTCCATCCGATAGGTCGGGGTCGGAGGTTAGGTTATATCAATCACTGATTACATCAACAAAATACACTCTTTGAAAGAGCGCTATACTCGCGAAACGCGTTAGAGTGATTGACCTGTCCTCCATGTTGTCACTACGATAAAATAAAGGTCTTTTTAATTTAGCCTTTGGTTTGTAGCCCCATATTTTTGCTATTGCTGTGCTCTGCTTTTTTACCCGCTGGATCTCTTTAAATATTACAGTACTCAGGGGTACTCAGAAAAAGAATCCCCTTTGTGGTGCACAGCAGGATGCTGAGTACCCCTGAGTACTGTAATATTTACAATTTATCTTCCCTGGTAGCACGCATTACCTTTTGTCCAATTGTAATTAAGAATCTTATATTTTTTTTGAGCGTGGTGTCTTTACAATATTCTTAGATTTTACCTGAATTTATTTTTGTTTGTTTTTTGCAAATATTCTTTAAAATTACTATTTATTTTCGAATATTTTCCAATTTTTGCATTTTTGGATATTCTAATAAATTGTTATTGTACCTCAATAAATTTGTGAATATTGAATATTGCAAAAAATATTTTTGTCACAATTTGATTCCCCCCCCCATGAAAAACTTACCCCTTTCTATTTAAAAAAAAACCTACTTTTCTTCACTAATTAACACGCACAAGTCTAATCCACGCCAACTCTTCTCTGCCTTTGACTCCCTACTCAGACCACTCTCAGATGCCTGTACTTCGTCCTCCATCCTACACTTCCTAATTCTCCTCCTGCATTCCTTGACTCTTTTTCCACTGTCTCAGAGGAGGATGTGTCGTTGTTGATCTCTTCTTCTCCCTCTACCAACTGCCCTCCCATCTCCTAAAACCTTTTGCTCCTGCTATAATCCCTATGCTCACACACATTTTTAACTCGTCCCTCTGCTCTGGAACCTTTTCCCTCTTCCTTCAACCATGCAACAGTCATACCATTACTCAAAAACAGCAAGCTTGATCCTACCTGTCTTTCTAACTACCGACCTGTCTCCCTCCTGCCTTTTGACTCTAAACTCCTTGAACGTCTTGTATTCTCTCGCTTGCTCCATTTTCTCAACACCTATTCTCTCCTAGACCCTCTACAATCTGGCTTCTGCACTGCTCACTCCACTGAAACAGCCCTCACTAAAATAACTGATGACCTCCATGCTACCAAAAACAGAGGTCATTACACTCTGCTCATATTACTTGACCTCTCTGCAGCATTTGATACTGTGGACCACCCTCTTCTCCGTCACATTTTCCATACTCTTGGTATTCGGAACACAGCTCTATCCTGGATCTCTTCTTACCTCTCCCATCATACTTTCAGTGTCTCTTTTGCTAACACCTCCTCCTCCTCTATCGATCTCTCTTTGGGGGTACCCCAGGGCTCTGTCCTGGGGACCCCTTCTCTTTTCTCTTTACACACTCTCTCTAGGTGATTTAATCACATCTTTTGGGTTCAAATATCACCTCTATGCTGACGACACACAAATTTACCTTTCAACCCCTGACCTTACACCTGCTATACAGACCAAAGTTTCTGAATGTCTCTCTGGAATATCATCCTGGATGGCCATTCGCCGACTCAAACTTAACATGGCAAAAACAGAGCTCCTTATACTTCCTCCCAAACCTGGCCCTACTACCTCCTTCCACATTAGTGTTGGAAGTACCATCATTCACCCAGTAGCCCAAGCACGCTGCCTAGGGGTCACACTCGACTCCTCTCTCACATTCTCTTCTCACATTCAAAAGGTAGCAAAAAACTGTAATTTTTTCCCTCTGCAATATTACCAAGATACGCCCTTTCCTCTGTTGCTCAACTGCAAAAACTGTCACAGACCCACAATCTCTCCCGTCTCGACTACTGTAACCTCCTGCTGTCCGGCCTTCCCGCCTCTCACCTGTCCCCCATACACTCTATCCTAAATGCTGCTGCCAGAATCACTCTACTATTTCCGAAATCTGTCTCAGCGTCTCCCCTGCTGAAATCCCTCTCCTGGCTTCCTATCAAATAACGTACCACACACTGAATTCTTCTCCTCACTTTTAAAGCTTTACACTCTTCTGCCCCTCCTTACATCTCAGCCCTAATTTCTCGCTATACACCATCCCGAGTCTTACGTTCTGCTCAAGGATGTGTTCTCTCTACCCCCTTTGTATCTAAAGCCCTCTCCCGCCTTAAACCTTTCTCACTGACTGCTCCACACCTCTGGAATGCCCTTCCCTTCAATATCCGAGTAGCACCCTCTCTATCCACATTTAAGACCCACCTTAAAACACACCTGCTTAATGTAGCACTGCCTGTAGTTACTAGGAATTACAGTATGTGTCAGGAGGCAGAAAATATAGCCCTGGACAGCATGTCTAAATTAAGGAAGCATATGAGTAGCTCCCTGACTGATAATTAACACCTCATACATTAAACCTTGGCCCCTTGCAGACACACTTACCAGAACGCCCTCCTACTCTCTCTGTATGTTCTTCCTACCAACAAATTAGATTGTAAGCTCTTCGGAGCAGGGACTCTTTTTCCTAAATGTTACTTTTATGTCTGAAGTATTTCTCCCCTTCATGTGTTATTTATATTATTTGTTATTTATATTATTGTCACATATATTACTACTGTGAAGCGCTATGTACATTAATGGCTCTATATAAATAAAGACATACATACATACATTCACCATCGCTGTACTATACTGGGCAATATGTTGGCAAATTGTAAAAAAAAAATGATAGTAGTCATTATATAAGCCTCCAAAAAAGTAGGCGTACATGGAAAGGTGGGTTTAAAAAACGAGAAGAAATAACATTGTGTAGCCGTTGATAGAAAATGGAAATAAAATAGGATATATTGCACTCACAACGAATATCTTGTTCTGCAGGTTTTAAGAGGTTAATGAAGCTTATCCACCTTCCCAGGTTACTAGTCTCCTTAGTGGGTTCTTTGGATGGGGAAAAGTCCTCAAAGAAATGCACACAGGAGACCACTCAAAGTGTATCTATATATATATATATATATAAAAATGAAAATTGTTTGATTTTTAGTAGATGTGGGGATTCTCATTGGTCCGTCGGTCCGCCCGCCCATGCCCCGCCTCCTTCATGGCTCTCATTGGCCAAGAGGTACGCTGATATCACGGACACACACCTACTCCACTGTGACACACACAGACACACACACATACTGCCACAGAGTCTCACCCCTGCAGACTCACCATACCCCCTGAGACTGTCACTCGAGACTCTGAAGCCTAAACTGAGCCCTCAGCGTAGCCTCAGAGACTCTCTCCATGCGGACTCACCCTACACCCCTGGGATATACACCCCTGCGGAGTCACCCACCGACCTTGGTAAGTGTAAACCCCTTTCCAACCCTGTCTCTCCTGCGCCCTTTACTATCCTCTCCATCTCCACAATCATCATGCCCCACAAGATCATCACTCCGCGCTCAGCACGACGATTACTGAACTCCACCTCTCTGATGTCCACCCCCCCCCCCTCTTACCCGTCCACGCCACTAGCTCATGGCGGCTTCACACTCCCTCCGCCTTCTCGCCCGCTCCGCGCTCAGCAGTCCGCTGTCCCTGATCATCACCCTCTCGCCCGCTCCCCGCTTATTCTAGGAAAATGTCCGCTTCCCCCACACGCTCCGCGCTCAGCAGGCCGATTTCCTTCCCGCCCGATAGGCAATGAACATCTGGCCCCATCATCGTCGGCACCATTACTCTGCAAAAATGGCCGCATTCCCACCCGATACAATATTCATCCACCTCCATTGTCCCCCTTCCTTACCACCCTTCATGCAAATAATTTACATGACCGCCTCTCCACACTTACAAAATGGCCGCCTTCCACCACGCTCCGCTATGCACCCCCCTCCCTTCCCCCCACACACGCTTACTGTAGAAAAATGTCCGTTTCCCCCTCACGTTCCGCACTCAGCAGGCCGCTTACCTTCCCGCACGATACGCCCCACAACCCCTTCAATGTACGCTTACTGTAGCAAAATGTCCGCTTCCCCCACGCGCTCAGCAGGCCGCTTATCTTCCCGCTCGATACGCACCAAAATGGACGCCTTACACCACGCTCCACTATGCACCCACCTCCCTTCCCCCCACAACCCCTTCAATAAACTTCAATCATACTTGCTTATTGTACTTTTTATTTTCAACAACATACATTTATTTTATCCATTTACATCCCGGGCAACGCCGGGTCTATCAGCTAGTTCTGTATAAAACTATTGCTCTAATAGTATCACACTCACATATAACAAATTCTTTGTTGCTCATTAAGGATACACACGAGGTCTGCGTGTTGGGGTCCTGCCTTCTCGGAGCACGCATGCACCGCTGGTTCCAGGACACCTGTCCCATGATGTCACATGATACCCGGACTGCACTCGTCGCACACGCCTCAGGCCTCGTCGCACACGCCTAGGCTTCGTTTTCTATTTATAAGATTGTATATAATATTAAAGCGGCAATCCAAGGCGGCACCTTTTTTTTTTTTTTTTTAGTGATTTTTATTTATATATGGTTAAAGCAGGGGATCTCCATAGCTGAACCCCGTTAATTTCAGCTCCGGGGACCCCCTGCTTCCGATGATACTTATGTGCCGGTATCTGCTCTCCTCCGCTACCAGGGTTCACAACATCTCCGCTCTTCAGATATTTCCTGGCCTGTGGGCCAATAGGAAGCTGTGATGTCATCGGTGTGGCTTCCTATTGGCCCATGTGACGCAGGAGCTTCAAACTTTAAAGTCTTGCTTGCTGAGCCAGAGCAGCTACTGGCACCTACTTCGGGGGTAAGTAACTCCGGAATTAGGGGGTTCCGGAGCTGAAATTATTTGGGTTCATCTCCGGAGACCCCCTTCAATTCCATATTAAAAATAAAAAACTTCTTTTTTTTTTAATTCACCTGCTCCATTGCTCCTTAAATATTTTATTTTAGATTATAAGTTTTCCATACAATTGACCTTCTTTCTTTTTGGCGCCCGTGTTATTGCTGTATGTTTAGTAATAATTTTGAGTCTGTTTCCTGAGAGGTGGCCGTTTTCTTGTCTTAGACAGAGAAATAACTGGTCGGTGTATGTCTCGCTCTGTTTCAGGAAGCCTCCCGTATGAATATAAAGTTGTCACAGCTGGAAATCACGAGCTGACGTTTGACCACGAGTTCATGGCAGACTTAATCAAACAAGACTTCTACTATTTCCCATCTGTGTCGAAGCTGAAACCGGAGAATTATGAAAATGTACAGTCTCTTCTTACAAACTGCATCTATCTGCAGGACTCCGAAGTAACGGTGAAGGGATTCCGAATATATGGTTCCCCGTGGTAAGCAGACCTTATTAAAAAAACGAGACATTCTACTGTATGCCATAGTGAAACTGCAAGATGTTTTATATCTTCTAACAATACTGTGAGTACTAATCTATACAGGTCACACTCCCTGACTTTTAATTCATTTCCATTGTAGAGGCATAATGTATTGCTTAATATAAATGTTAAATTTGCTCCTTGCCACTGCGAGTTGAGCCTATGATCATGTTTATTCATTCAATGAATATTTCATTACAGGCTTCACCAGAGAAATGTTCCATAGATCTTGATATGATGCACAGTCAAATCTATTGCATAAAGCCGGTTTATTTGTCAAACCAATTTAGATGCGTTATACACACAGTAAAATGATACCTGAGGTCCTACGGATAATGAGTCATTACGAGCACCTGACGTTTTGCTGGGTACATAAATAACAAGAATGACTTGAAGGTTTGTGTCACACCTTGCAGAGATTCTTCATGCTAAAAAAGAATGATCTGTCACTTTATGACTGTCACTTTATAGTGGAAATGTGCAATTCTGTTGCAGTTTGGTTTGTGAAAAAACTTCTTTGGTGCTTTCAAAATTGTTGTGTTTTAGCAAAAGTGCTCCGGCATTCTCAATAGTCACAATACACACTTTGTCTGTAACTTTTGGCAAACGAGGCAACAATTGCTGAATATAATGTGCCATTTTCATTTCTAGTCTTCGCAGAAAGAGCAATTCAGGCACATTTTAAGAGACCAGTGATGTTCACATTTCCAATGCTTGGCACATTTTTGTGATTGTTGATGATCTAGCAACATTTTTGTGAGCGGCGAAAATCTAATATTTGTATTAACTCGTGAGATTGCGATTTCACCATTCAAATGTCATATTCTGTTATAAGAACAGTAAAGGAGGGAGGCAGAGGCACTGTATCCCGAGGAGAGTCAGGATGTATTCCTGATCAGACACTTACACTGTATATTCCCTAATTCTTCTAGCTAATATCCTTGTCGTTTCATCAACATATACAGTGGCGCATGTACACTTGAGTGTGTGTGTGTGTGTGTGTGTGTGTATATATATATATATATATATATATATATATATATATCACATTCAGATTGGGAACTGATCGATCCTATATACCTTACCAATGCATTATGTGGGCGTGTAAAGTTATTTCCACTAATTACCGTATTCCAGTGTCTGCAGTGTCCATAAAAACTTTTTTAAATTTGAAAAACATCACTATTTACAGCTAACTGTTACGGCCATGGGCTCTAATATGGCACCGTCTTATGCAAATCTTTTTATGGATTTTTATGAGCGTATGCACATATTACATGACATAACCTATGGACAGTATATTGCCAAATACCTCCGCTACATCGATAATGATTTTATCCTGTGGACTGGCAGTGAAGAGGATCTGTTGGCGTTTGTTGCTGTTTTGAAAAGCATCCCCTCCACTATTCTCTTTACTCTCAATTATAACAACAAGGAAATTGCTTTTCTTGACACTATAGTGTATAAAACTGGTGGTACGCTGGCCACCAGAGTTTACCGGAAGAGTACCGATAAGAACTCTCTCTTGTGTGCAGCTAGTCACCATCCCGTACCGCTGAAGAGGGGTCTCCCATATTCCCAACTTTTAAGAGTTAAGAGAATTACCGCAGATCCGGAGGAGACAGATAGGGCCCTAACTCAGATGGCCATACGCTTTCGGGAGAGGGGCTATTCTGCCAAGGATATTAATTTTGCCCTACAGAAGGTTGGACAGATCGATAGGAGTGAGTTACTGACACCGTCACCCAGAAGACCAGTTACGAATAGGCTCAATATAGTTAGTACATTCAGTACGGCTACAAATAGCATCAAGCGCTGTATTCGAGATAATTGGCGCATTTTGGAGAATGATGATAGGATTGGCGCATGTGCTAAGGAACCCCCTTTATTCTGTTTTCGCCGTGGCCCCAGTATTGGTGATTTGGTTACTGGGTCTGATCCAACAGAGAAATATGCCACTCCGACTTCCTGGTTAGCCAAAAAACCTGGCTCTTATCGATGCCACGGCTGTACAAATTGCCAATATATGCAACTTGGCCCGAGTTATAATCACCCTCATAGTGGTACACCGATCAAAATCAAACACACACTCAATTGTGAATCAAAATTTGTGGTGTACTTTATTAGGTGTCCTTGTGGATTGCTGTACATTGGCAAAACTGTTAGGATGCTTAAGGAACGCATGGCTATGCACCACTCAACTATAAGAAAAGCCCTTTTGAGTGATGTCGCTTTGAGAAATGTCTTCCTGTGGCTAGACATTTTAAAGATAAGAGACATTCGTTGGCTACACTTAGATGCATGCCCATTTTTCAGGTTCCGGTCCCCTTGCGTGGGGGTGATAGGGGCAAGACTCTGTTACAACATGAGGCCAGGCTAATTTACGAGCTTCGGACTATGACTCCTGGAGGCCTCAATGAGGAGCTTCAATTAGGCTGTTTTCTATAAATGCTCTTTTGTTTATGTTATACAATGACCAAGCAATGTATTATGCCTTATGTGTATATGTCACTAGCTCTCCATTGTTTCACATCCTCTGCACACCCAAACTTCCCTTGTTTGTTTTTTGCAGATTTGCTTTCGTCTATAGACTGTGCTCTGATACCCTGTGTTATCTCCTTTAAGGGCTCTGTTTGTAGTATACGATGAGCCAATTGCTGTCTGCCTTCTCTCTGCTCTGAGTCAGTGTTTGGATGATGGGTGTCGCTGTCAGTTGCAGAGTTTAACACTGCGCATGCGGAGGCTGCTTGCCGGCGTCCTACGTTGCCAGGGACACTATGCTTGGCCTCCGTGTGCTAATGTGGTGCACGGAGCCTGATCCTGATTGGCGCTCCGGCCTCCAGCGTTTGTAGTTTTTACTGCGCATGCCTGACATGCGACGCGCTGTCAGACTGACACTGGTGTGCGGGGCATGAGTATCATTGTGGGCTATTTTGGTTACAGGATTGCCTGCTCCCTGTTCGTGGCTACAGATGACCAATCGCCTTACAGGTATTGGGGGAGGTGGCTCAGAGCACAGCTATGTTGAATGCCGTTCTTGATTACATGTTGGTGATTGGTTCTTTCTGTTGTGGTATATATGTATAGTCACTATCACTTGTTGGTTGCACGGCCCTGAGGAAGGTCTCCAAGTGGGACCGAAACATTGGCTTACGTGTGTTTATGTTTTGAATACAGTTTTTTTGGATTAACCCATGCAGTTTGCTGTCTCTTTACTGGTCCTTGGATTGGTTCGTATGATATATATATATATATATATATATATATATATATATATCACATTCAGATTGGGAACTGATCGATCCTATATACATTACCACTACATTATTTGGACGTGTAAAGTTATTTCCACTAATTACCGCATTACAGTGTCTGCAGTGTCCACACGAAAACCCACTGGTCTGTCTAGCCAGTTTATTTCTGGAGACAGTAGAGGCAAATCTGTATTAACGAGTACATCCCCGGTGTCCTTAGCTCTTCTGAAGGCCATGAATGGTGGCGACCGGAAATGTTCTGCAATCTTGTTGTTGCTTTGCAGGACGTGCCAATGTTTTCTCACAATTTGCCGTGCTTTTTCAGATTGCGTTGAATACATTGACACTAGAGGAATTGTGGGATTAATCTGAATAAGATGTAGATTATAGCAAATCAGATCTGTCCCTGTAGAGCGCATAATGTATAATACAATTGTACAGCGAGGGCATCGACAACAGAAATGTAGTGACCTTAGAGAAAAAGTATGGCAAATTGTGAGAAAACATTGGCATGGCCTGCATAGTGACAACAGGATTGCAGAACATTTTAGGGTGTCACCACTGCAGCTGCAGACAAGTAGCCAGTCTCCACCTGGCTCATCAGTCAGGTAGAAAAGCCTCCTGCTTAATCTGCAGGGGATCTCTCTAGTACTAAGGAAGTGTTTGCTGCCAGAGAGAGATCCCAGGGAACCAGACCCTCTATTCCAGGACACAGCTGTCACACAAACACACTTCCCCCTCCCCCAAATACACACACACTACCCCCCACCCCGCCAAATACACACACATATATATATATACACTTACATTGGGCCTCTCTCCCTCACATTCCTGCCAGTGGTTGCGAGGGGGGGGGCACGGGGGGCTGGCCGCTGTTGGTCGGGCCTCTTGTTGCCGCCGGGCCTGACGTCTCCCCAGTTGCTTGCCTGCCTGTCTCCTGTACTGTCCCATGCCAGGCTCTGTGACTTCGGCTCACACTGGAAGTTGAAACGCAGGTTGCCGACCCCTGTACTAGGGGTAGATGGCACCACCTCAATAGATGCCCTCCGGCAACTCGGTAAAGTGTGCGATCCTCCGGCCCTGCGTTCCTTCAGCTCGTCTGTGTGATGACATGTGCGTGTGTACACAAACATCCCTATGAGTTTCGTTGTGAGAGGCTTAACTTCGTCAGGGGTCCCTAGTCGTGGATCGGATGCTGTTCCACTGTGCCATGGTTGAATCTCTGTTTGGACCTTGTTGCAGCGACGGTGACTTGAGATAGTTCTCAGAAATGCGAATGTCACTCTGGCATTTGTGAGTGTGATGAATTTAGATTTTCTGGTCTAATGAAAATGTTAAATCTGGTTTTACACTAATGAACGTGCGCTCTCCCTTTTTGTTATATACAGCTGAATCCCGTCATAACACGGTGCTTGGGGTCCACGTAATGTGACCGCGTTATAACCGAATCGTGGAAAAAAATGGTAGCTGTGATGCAGCCGATGGAGGGGGAGAGCTGGGAGGGGCGATTGGGATCAGACCTGTGATGGCTGGGTTTGTGCTTACAGATGTCGGGGGGGAGGGGGTGACCAGCCCGGGGGATGTAACTGGTGCCTGTCGGATCACTCCTGCACTCACACCGCACAGTGCAACCACGAGCAGACAGTCATATACAGCCACAATGTAAACACCCATCCTGTATACTGCACCCCGAGACTGCTCCCCCATTGTGTGACCAGGCTTGGCTGTGTGTCTGAGAGCTCGCTCTGCGGGATTGGATAGGGCAGCAAGATAGCTGTCTATGTTCGTATTGCAGTGACCGGAAAGAGAGGTGTATGTGTGTCTTTTTATACATGCTGCTGCAGCCGGTGCTGGGCATTCGGGTGAGCTGGCCGGAGGAGGAAGCGAGGAGGGGGAGAGCAGAGGCCTGTACAATATCGGGACACGCTACAGCCCGGAGCCGCCCACACAGCGCCGGGTGACAGGAGGGAGGGATTGGACATGGAGTGAGAGGTTAAGAGGTGGTTATGATGTATAACCAGTGAGTGACCCAGCGGGTGTCTTCACTTTGCCACCCCTGCAGGTGTCGCGCGCCGTGTTCTCAGTGCGGGCTTGTCTTCTTGCGACCCTAAAGTATCAGAGTGAAGTATGGGGGAAGGGATTGATGTCTAGGTGGGGGAGGGGACGGCGAGTGAAGGGTGTATGGGTGGGGGAGGGCATGGTGAAGCCAGAAAGGCCAAGAAAGGGTGGGAAGCCAGACTGCAACTCCTAGAAGTTTGCCACAAAAAAATGCTTTTTATAAACGGGAGCCACGCTCAGACCGCGTTATAAGCGGATCTGCGTTGTAATAGATCGCGCTATAACAGGTTGATCTGTATATGTAGCACCTGTTTTCCCCTCCCACGAGAGATCTGGTCACTACATCTGTGATTCTCTGATGCTGTAGCTCACCTGCTTGTTACAGGAGGTCTGAGTTGCTCGATGATGTTGTGTGGGAGCAGCAACAGGGCCGGCTTTTCTCCTAGGGTGCAGCGCCTCCATCCCATGAGGATCCTGCTACAAGCAGGATGGTCCCCACAAGTAATTCTCCTTTACAATGACCACACATTATTGCTTTTACAACGGCATCTTTATTTCGCTTACACCATGGCATCCTCCACTTCTCCCCAGAGCAGACCCCATGGGCTTGAGTCCATCCTCAGCTCCTTTACCCTCTTGCAGGGAAAAGGGAATCACACCATACCACACCTAACACACAGTTAGCTTTCTCAATTTGGTGGAGTGTCAGCTTTTATACCCCGGGGGGAAGGGCTTGTAACCCCACCCCATAACATGGCAGGTCCGGGTACTGACATAAGATGTGACCCAGTCAGTGCCCTCCCCAGGTATGACACTCCAACTGCCGGTTTAGGCCTGCTCCTGGATATGGCAAAATATTACCCATCCAGGCTGCAACTGCAAGCTAGGCCCTGCGCATGAGTTTAACCCCAACACTGCCTGTTCCTATCAGGACAGTGGAAAGCTATAGCCAGGGGCATTAGGATATATATATATATATATATATAGTCAGGTATGGAGATTTGCACTCACGTTTTTGATGTAAGAGGCAGATGCTTGTCCTATAGGTAGTATGTAGACATATGGTGACCAGGGGATCCTGATAGCCAAAAGAAGACAGCACACTGCAATGTTGGTATCAAAAAAAGTGTATTAAGGGCGGCCCTGTGTCACTTAATACACTTTTTTGATACCCAACATTGCAGGGGCTGTCTTTTTTGGTATTCAGGATCCCCTGGTCCACCAATGTCTATATAAATAATATATATATATAATATATAGAGTATTATAGAAATATATATATATATATATATTATTATAGGAACTAAAACCATCCTCCAGGGAAGTACAAGACTGCAACAGGTCTTCCCTGTAGCACCCTCTTATGATCATACAGACAACCCCATAATCTCAAGAATATTATGGTGAGGAGTAAAGTATTCAGCAGTACACATGAATGCGGGACAAAACCATGCCAGGACGCAAGATGCAAAAACACTGCGCAATGCTCTACAAGCGGAACAATACATATACCACACAGGAATCGGGAATACAAAATCAGAAGGAAGTTCACCTGTTCTTCCAGCAAGTGTTGTACCTCATCATGTGCATGAATGAAATGCCAGGGGCTGCTGCTACTACATAGGTGAGACGGGACAGGGGCTAAAACAAGAGAATGAACCTGCATCGCCACAGCATCAACAGCGGTACAAGAGACAGTACCTGTTGGGAAACAATTTTCTCTGACTCTGGACATAAGAAGAACAAATCTGAGGGTTGCCATACTCAAAAGTAATCTTAAAACCCCGAAAGAGAGACGGTTTATGAATACAAATTTATGCAACTGTTCGGGAAACTTAGAGTGGCCTAAAAGAGATCGAAATTACTGACAATAGTGAACTCTCGACCCATAAGGCTAAAGGCCATGTCTGTACAACCTGTGCATATGTGCACCACACAGCTGTCTCTCACACCTACTAATACGCCTATTTTTCCATCCTATCACCATAGGGACCACTAAGATCCACACACAACTTTTAGTTGTGCTACTAACTCTCACATTTCCACACCCACCCACACCCATTAGATCCAGTCCCACTCCACACACACTTGTGTAAAGCACTGTATATACTGTGGTGTCTCTATTCATTTTATTCACACTGATACACATCACACTCTTTCTCATTTGCTTTCAGTAACCATTTAACACCTCTAGCCATTAAAACACATCCACACGGGGGAAGGACCAGACAGATAACATTCCAAGAGACACTGTTTTAAGTTTGACTTTGCTTCATTCATCTGTAACATCGCCAGAAGAAGAGATCAGTGTATCTCGAAAGCTCGCACAAATAAAGCATTTGTTAGCCACAGAACAGTATCATCTATTTTTTTTTTTGATTATTGAAGCTCGGCTAACACGGTACTGATACCTCTACATGTATATATATATATACATATATAATCCAATGCACAGCCGGCACACCATTTGCAAGTAAATATGTTTTGGTGCTTATCCCATAAAGCAATAACAGACCATACGATACCGGTTGCAACACGACATCAAGGGACAGCACGCAGGTAAGTAAATCAGGTGGTGCACCCTGAAAAAGGTCCCACTGGGGGACCGAAACGTCGGTTTTTGTGTCTTCTATCAAATATAGAAAATTTAGGATTTACTTACTTACCTGCGTGCTGTTCCTTGATGTCGTGTTGCAACCGGTATCGTATGGTCTATATATATCTATATATATATAGATATATATATATGTAACCTATTCCCCCCCCCCAGACACAGATGCCATATCTAGGGTGTAGTGAGGGCTGGCTACATGTGCTTGGGTGGTGCGTACCTGCCAGTAACAGGAGGGCCTGAGCTTCCCGCGGTGATGTTGGGGACACAGGACCAGGCTTCTGGGGTAGTTGCCTCCATTCTCCTAGTGATGCAGTGCCTCCATCTTCTATAACTTCCCAGGGATGTGGGGTAGGACCCTTATAGAAGAAGAACCCTGGTCCCAGGGTGAATGCTCCAGAATCACACACAGTCTCTCTGGGTAAAATAGAATAGTCTCTTTATTGTCTCTGCTCTCGCACACAGCAGCAGTGGCAGCACACAGCAGCAGCAGTACACAATACAGTCCACAAGTGTACAGGCCTTTTCCTCCTCTCCTTCCCTCCAAATGTGTACTCCGGCAGGATGGTCTGTGGGGTCTTTGCTCCAGCCTCCACCCCCAGCCCAGGGCGCTCAGGGTGGGGCTAGCTCTTCCCTCACCCCTAGGCAGGGTGAGGGGCACTGGTCCACATATTGCTAACTAGGCCCTACTCCACAGGAACCTAGCTAACTTACTCTGTCTGACTGTCCAGTCAGACACTCCAATCCTGAACTGCCTTGCACCCAGACAGTAACTGCAACTAAATAGTGTCAGCCCCACCCCTCATGATGTCAGCAGGACCTCCCCTCTGTCTCATGCCTGCAGCAGAGTCAGGGGGCTGCATCTATCACTCAAGGCAGGGCGTGAAGGGGGAAAACTCATGATTACTACTGGCGCCTGCCCTTAACAGGACTTACCACAGTAGGAGAAAGATATATAGCCTGTGCTGTTTACAGGGGGCTACACCACACCATATATATATATATATTATATAATATATATATATATAGATATAGCACCATACGATAGGTTGTTGCCACAGAACGGTATCATCTATTGTATCTCGAAAGCTCGCACAAATAAAAGCATTTCGTAGCCACAGAACGGTATTTCATCTATTAGTTTTATTTTATTTATATATTTTATTAATATATATTATATATATATTATATATATATATATATATATCTGCACAATGCAGCCTGTTCTGCTGCTTAAAATGATTGTGAAGATTCATAAAGGGTAGAAATCTAAAACTGAGAACATATCATCTGCAGTTATTTAGAAAACGTTAAGTGCATTCCCCAGGAGCCAGAAGTGCTGCGACAAATTTCATTGCGGGTAAAGAACATAAACATTTTTATATTCAAATCATTTTTATTGTCATGTTAATAAGGGGCTTGCTCCGACTTTACAAAACATTTCCAATGCACGAGGCATACCACTGTGTTACTCATTATTGTCGCGAGTGGCAAAAACCTTCCTTTGCTGATGGAGTGCAGTGATAGACGCTGCATATGGAAACTTCCTGCCGGTTCCTGCAACCTTTCATTACCTGAATATGTCACAGCACAGACTAGACAGGTACTAAGTGATGCACAGGCTCTGCTCTCTGCTGCTTTTTTAGAACAAGCTTTATTTGTACCGCTGGTCTGTCGCTGTCGCTGTCGCTGCCGGCCTGCTTTATATGCCTTGCTTGTATGTTCTAAGAAACAAGGAAGCTGGACCCCAATTATCAGCCAATGAGAGCCACGTATTTGCATCCTGTTTGTGGGACTAAGGGCTTATTCTGTGTGAGCCGACGCTGACCATTGGGCCTTTTTTGGCCTGAAATCCTCATTAAAGTTGATGGGGATTTTCGAGCCTAAGCAGCAGCTTCTGCTGATATAGAATAAGGGCCTCATGCAGTAAGCCCCGATACAAAATTTTCGGCACGAATTGCGAAAAGTCTTTTTTTGGGCGATTTGCCCTCGCAGTATTCAGTAAGGGCCGAATCCTTCCGATCCCTGCCGAAGCACTGCGAAAGCAAAGCTGCCGATGACCTGTGGCGATACAGCCTGGCTCCCGATAAGGCTCCCGATAGGCCTTTGGTGCCGATAGATGTTTGCGCTGAGAGAGCGGCTTGTCTCTCTCAGCTGCAAACATCTATCGGCACCAAAAAAAGTTATTAAAAACAAATTTACTCATAGTGTACATGTGCAGGGGGCTTCGGAGCTGAACCGCGTTGGTTGAGGTCCGGGGAACCCCCTGCCCCGAGATACAGGCACCTTATGAGTGCCGGTATCCTCGGCGTTTAAAGGTCCCGATCACGTGACCGCGACCTGTAACAAACCAGAGGATACCGGCACCCCATAAAGGGGCCTATATCTCGGGGGGAGGGGGTCCCGGACCTCAAACCAACGCGGTTCTGCTCCGGGACCCTCTGAACATGTACAGTATAAATAAACACACACACATCAATAAAGACTCGTTCAGTACCTGGCGGCTATGTGCAACGGTAATTGAAGCAGCATGAATGTCTTTTAAATTATACTGTAGCAGGAGACAGGGGGTCCCCTGAGTGAACGCTGACTTTGTGGGAGCAGGGACCCCTGCTTTCCCGAGTTACAGGCCCGGTATGTGTCATGGGTGGCAGTGTCGCCGCCATGTTTTAGCGTCCCCGCAATAAACATGGCGTCCACACTGTAACGATGGCCCAAACCGGGCTGTAACTCGGGAGGCAGGGGGTCTCTGAGCCACAAAAAATGCGTTTCAGCTCAAGGGGGCCCTCCTGCTTCCGCCACAATTATTAAAATACATTAATGCGGCTTCATTACCATGCGGATCAGCCGCTAAGGCAATGTAAGGGGTTAACGAATAGTAGCAGTTATTGGGACCAAATTGCCCCCAATAAAACATAGCAGCAACTACACAACATACAGTATAGTAATGGGCAGAATGACTATTATCCACAAATGGATAATAGTGCAGTTGTCCATTTACAATACATACACAACATAAAGACTTTAAATACATATAGCACTCACCCATGTCCCACTGCCACGATGAAGGCCATCCTCATCTTCATCCTGACCATGCCCCATCCGCTTCTGCAAAACAAACACAAGAATACAAAATCCAAATTAATGTCCCCTAACCCCTTAATCACCATAGCGGTTATAACGACTACAGTTATTAAGGGGTTAAGCCACATCACCACATACCCTCCCCACAAAGCCCCCCAACACCCTCACCAATACCCACAGGGGAGTCCTACCAAATACCTTGGGCCTAATACCCCCTCCCCAGCACATACAGTACAAAATATGCCAAATAACTATTATCCACATAGGGAAATACATTATTTGGCCATTATTAAACACATTCAATACCGTTAAAATGTAAAGAAAATTGACTAACTCATCAAATAAGAAGTCTCCGCGCC
Organism: Ascaphus truei; assembly: GCA_036426205.1. Lineage (NCBI taxonomy): Eukaryota > Metazoa > Chordata > Amphibia > Anura > Ascaphidae > Ascaphus > Ascaphus truei. Next base: position 8,631,321 of record CM071571.1, on the reverse strand, counting down.
AGATCATCCTTGGGGTCCGTTGCCAACATTATAAATAGCCAAACATTTGAATATCATTAACATAACACTGAACCCTTATCACCTTATAGGGTACTAACCTGAAAGGTAATTAAGGGGTTGAAGCCTCCTGGCAATGGCCTACAACAGTTAGCATACATCCTCAGTGAAATAAAACCAATTGCCTAACCAACATTCCATTTAATCATTCAATCTGTAGAGCTCACATGCCTCATAAAACATTGCATTTACAGTGTATACATGTGCATAACTGTTAAACTGCATGTACACGCTGCAAATCAATGTTAACATACAATAATCCCACTCAAATGCCATACATCACAAGAAGTATATTATTTAATCCAATTAAACTCACCATCAATGAATACCACACATCACCTACATCCTAAACAATTAAATACCATCCCATACCAATTACACAATGAAACAAAGCTATCCTAACAGAGAACAACTTAAAACATACTGTAGTCAAAAGTACACCAACAATTACAATATACTAAAGCAAGGCTTTCCAATCCTACTGTACGGCCTGGAAGCCAAACACTAATCTGTCTAAAAATAAATACATTTAGCACACATCAATGCATAGCCACAATGATTAACAATACAGAATAAGAAGCTTTAACAACACTATCATTTTTACCCTGTATATAATCTGTACAATACATACAGACATACATACAGTGGGAAGAAATGATATGCATTATAAAAATGAAAACATGAAAAGCAACAAAAAAAAACAGTTACATTAAGAACATTTCTTATTTAAACTTACCATTACTGCCTCCCGACTCCGTTGATCAGCTTACTCACGTACCATTACAACGACACCATCCAAGACACCATCCACGACACAATCCAGGAAACAAATCCACGAACCAAACCAGGAACCAATCCAAGAACAAGTGCAGGAACCAATCCAAGAACAAGTGCAGGAACCAATCCAGGAAGCAAGCACGCAAACAATCCACGACACGATCCAGGAACAGGAACCCATAAAAGAAAAAAACATAACAAATTAAACATTAAAATAATAAACATGACAATCAAGGGTTGTACTAGTTTTATTCTTAGTGAATCTGTATTAAAATACCTTGTTCCGGGGTCTTCTTGACGTCCGGGTGCCACGCCCTGGTCTTCATACTTCAGGAGGAGGTCCGTCTCTCCTCGGCATGCCTCAAAATGAGACGACATAGGCTTTAAAGGCCTAGACGACACATTGTCGTAATATGGTTCCGACGGCCTGAATTGGCCCGTGAAAACCATGTGTTTTGGCCGATGTAAAAAAATTGATGACGTCACTTAAGGCAATGCCAGCACAGCCAATCAGAATGGCTTGTGCTATTGCCTTTTAAGAAAACGTCATGAAATGACACTGGCCGACTCACATGGGTAAGCCAGCCAATCAGAGTAGGGATGGAGTCCCACGCTCTGATTGGCTGGCTTACCATGTGAGTCCGGCCATGTGTCATTTCATGACGTTTTCTAAAGGCAATAGCAGCAAAGCCATCTGATTGGCGTGTGCTGCATTGCAGTAAGTGACGTCATCAATTTTTTACATCGGCCAGAAAACACATGTTCACGGCCCACAATGGGCCGTGGGAACCATATGACGACAAATTGACGTCATAGGACTTTAAAAGCCTATGTCGTCTCATTTGAAGGCAGATGCCGAGGAGGACGGACCTCCTCCTGAAGATTGAAGACCAGGGGTGGCCACGGACGTCAAGAAGACCCCGGAAACAAGGTATTTTAATACAGATTCACTAAGAATAAAACTAGTACAACCGTTGAATTGTATGTTTTATTATTTTATGTTAATTTGTTATGTTTTTTTCTTTTATGGGTTATGTTCCTGGATCGTGTAGTGGATGTTTCGTGGCTTGCTTCCTGGATTGGTTCCTGCACTTGTTGTTGGATTGGGTCCGCACTTGTTCTTGGATGGTTCTGGTTTGGTTCGTGGATTGTTCCTGGATGTGTCGTGGATGGTGTCGTGGATGGGATGTCGTGGATTGGATACGGAGTAAGCTGATCAACGGGTCGGTCGGTGGGGCAAGTAATGGTAAGTTAAATAAAGAATGTTTTTAATGTAACGTTTTTTTGTGCTTTTTCATGTTTTCATTTTTTATAATGCATATCATTCTTCCCACTGTATGTATGTCTGTATGTATGTGTACAGAATATATACAGGGTAAGAAATGATAGTGTTGTTAAAGCTTCTAATTCGTGTATTGTTAATCAATGTGGCTATGCATTGATGTGTGCTAAATGTATTTTATTTTTAGACAGATGTAAGTTTTGGGCTTTCCAGGCCGTACAGTAGGATATGGAAAGGCTTGCTTTAGTATATTGTAATTGTTGGTGTTCTTTTGACTACAGATGTTTTGAAGTTGTTCTCTGTAGGATATGGCTTGAGTTCATTGTGTAATTGGTATGGATGGTATTTAATTGTTTAGGGATTGAAGTGATGTGTGGGTAATTCATTGATGGTGGAGTTTATTGGATAAATAATAACTTCTTGTGATGGTATGGCGATTTGAGTGGGAATTATGTATTTTAACATTGATTGCAGCGTACATGCAAGTTACATGGTATGCTACATGTATACACTGTAAATGCAATTTTTATGAGGCATGTGAGCCTACAGATGAATGATTAAATGGAATTGGTTAGGGCCAATTGTTTTATTTCACTGGATGTTATGCATAATGTTGTAGGCATTGCAGGATGGCTTCACCCCTTAATTACCTTAGGTTAGACCCGATAAGGTGATTAAGGGGTTCAGTTCAGTGTTATTTAATGATATTCCAATGTTGTTGGCTTATTTATAATGTTGGCAACGGACCCAAGGATGATGCTGGTGCGACAGAGACTTCTTATTGATGAGGTTTAGTACAAATTTCTTACATTTTAACGGTATTGAATGTGTTTAATAATGGCCAAATAATGTATTATCCCTATGTGGATAATAGTTATTTGGCACATTATTGCTACTGTATGTGTGGGGGGAGGGGGGGGAGGGGGTAAGGGGTATTAGGCCAAGGGTATTTGGTAGGACTCTCCCTGTGGGTATTGGGTGAGGGGGTGTGGTTGGGGGCTTTGTGGGGGAGGGCATGTGGGTGATGGGTGGCTTAACCCCTTAATAACTGTAGCGGTTAATAACCGCTATGGTGATTTAGGGTTAGGTAGGGGACTTTAATTTGGATGTTGTAATTCTTTTGTGTTTGTTTTGCGCGAAGCGGATGGGGCATCGGCGGATGAAGATGAGGATGGCCTTCATCGTGGCAGTGGGACAGGGTGAGTGCTATATGTATTTAAATCTTATTGTGTGGTATGTATTGTAAATGGACAACTGCCACCTATATCCTTTTGTGGATAATAGTCATTCTGCCCCATTACTATACTGATGTTAGGGGGGTATAGGTGTTGTTGGGTAATATAATAGTATATATATTAATATATATAATATATATATTATAGATATATATTAGATACATATTACATACTAGCGAGAGACCCGGCGTTGCCCGGATGTAAATGGTAAGTAGGTAGTATATTTAAAATAGTGGAACAATAGGTGAGGTTTGTTGTAAAGGGTGGATTAAATGTTGAAAAGAAAGATGGGAAGAAATGTAATACGGATGTTGTTAAAAAATGGTTTATTGTAACCACACCACAGTACATGTATTTGTGCCATAAGTGATTGTAAAATGTGAGGCGTGTGTCCTCCTTGTAGGTGTGAGGGGCGGGGTGGCGCGTGGGTGTGAGTGCTGTATGCGAGTGGGGGTCCTGACTAGGATGTGAGGCGGCGGGTGGGGTGGTGCGTGTGATTGTGAGTGTGGGCCTCGCTAGGGTGTGACGGCGCTGGGGTGGCGGCGTGGGTTGTGAGTGCATGTCTGTGAGTGGGGGTCATGCTAGGGTGGAGGCGGTGGGTCAGTGATGTCGGTGCCGTAGGGGCGCGGAGGCAGCAGGTGTGTGTGGCGGCAGGTATGTGTCGAGTGTGGTGGGTATTGGTTGGTGGTTGTTGAGTGCGTGCAGCGGTGGTGAGCGGGTGGTGAAAGGCAGAGGCGGCCGGAGTAGTAAGGGCGGGTGAAAGGGGGAGGGTGGAGGTGGGGAGGGGGCGGAGGGTGGTGGAAGGGGGGGGGAAGGGTGGGAGGGGGAAGGGGGAGGCGTGGGGAAGGGGGGGGAAGGGGGAGGCCGGTGGGAAGGGGGGGGAAGGGGGGAGGGAGGGGAAAAGGGGGGGGGAATGGGGGCGTGGTGGGGGGGGAAGGGGAGGCGGTGGGAAGGGGGGGGAAGGGGAGGGCGGTGGGAGGGGGGGGGGGGGGGGGGAAGGGGGGGGGAAGGGGCTGGGGGGAAGGGGGGGGCGGGGGGGAGGGGGGAGGCGGTGGGAAGGGGGGGAGGCGGTGGGAAGGGGGGGGGAGGCGGGGGGAAGGGGGGGAGGCGGCTGGTGGAAGGGGGATGGAAGGGAGGCGGTGGGAAGGGGGGGGAGGCGGGGGCAAGCGGGGGGGAAGGCGATGGTCGGATGGGGCGAAAGGGGGGGGGAGGACGGGGGGAAGGGGGGGGGGGGGGGCGAAGGGGGGGGATGGCGCGGTGGGAAGGGGGGGGTAGGACGGGGGGATGGGGAAGGGGGGGGGATGGACGGGGGGAACGGGGGGGGGCGTGGGGAGGGGCGTGGGAGAGGGGGCGGGGGAAGGGGGGGGTGGGAAGGGGGGGGAGGCGGATGTGGTGGTGGGACGGGGAGGCGGTGGGAAGGGAGGAGGGGCAGGGGAAGGGGGAGGGACAGGAGGGGGGGGCAGTGACAGGAGGGGGGCAGTGGACAGTGGACAGGAGGGGGGGACAGTGGACAGGAGGGGGGGGACATGGAGGAGGGGGGGACAGTGGACAGAGGGGGGGGACAGGGACAGGAGGGGGGAACAGTGGACAGGAGAGGGGGGACAGGGACAGGAGGGGGGGCAGTGGACAGGGGGGGGGGGGGAGGGAGACAGGAGGGGGGGGGGGGGGCAGTGGACAGGAGGGGGGGGGGGGGAGCCAGTGGACAGAGAGGGGGGGAGCAGTGGACGAGGGAGGGGGGGGCAGTGGACAGGAGAGGGGGGCAGTGGACAGGGGGGGGGGCAGTGGGACAGGAGGGGGGGCAGTGGACAGGAGGGGGGGGCAGTGGACAGGAGGGGGGGCAGGGAGGAGGGGGGGGACGGGACAGGAGGGGGGGGCGCAGTGGACAGGAGGGGGTGGGGCAGGGACAGGAGGGGGCAGGGGACGGAGGGTGGGGGGGCAGTGGAAGGAGGGGGGGGAGGGGAGCAGTGGACAGGAGGGGGGGGGGGGCAGTGGACAGGAGAGGGGGGCAGTGGACAGGAGAGGGGGGGCAGTGTCACACACACACACACACACACACACACACACACACACGTCCCGTGATGCGCCCTTTCTCAGTTCTGTGCGGCGGCGGCGGCGCCGCAGGTGGGGGGGAGGTGGGGGAGCAACACACGCGACACCTACCTGTACTTCCGGCCGCCGCCATCTTCTCATATCGGCGCCGCGAGGGAGGAAGGGGGTCCGCACATCTTACGCGACGCGTGGCAGCCTGTTCCCACGCCAGCGAGGGAGGTGGGTGGAGCGGGAGGGAGGTGAGTGGAGCGAGAGGGAGGGGAGGGAGGTAAATGGAGTGGGAGGGAGTGGAGGAGCGCGAGGGAGTGGAGCGCGAGGGAGGAAGGGGGTCCGCCATCTTACGCGCCGGTAGGCAGCCTGTTCCCCCGAGGGGAGGGAGGTTGAGGTGTAGCGGGGAGGGAGTGGTGTTGTAGCGGGAGGGAAGTGGTGAGTGGAGCGTGAGGGAATGGCGCGGGAGGGTGGTGAGTGGAGCGCGAGGGAGGAAGGGGGTCCGCCATCTTAGGCGAGCGTGGCAGCCTGCTGTTCCCACCGGGGAGGGATGGGAGCGGAGGGATGGGGGTGGGGGGAGGGAGTGGTGTGTAGGGGGGAGCTACACTGGTGAGTAGCGGGATAGGGGGGGGAGGGAGGACATTGGTGGCATGGTGTAGCGGGGGTAGGGGGCCTTCGGTCTGGTTGCGGTAGGGAGATGTGTGAGGTGCAGGAGATGTGAGGCGTGCTGTGCGGTTCGCGGGAGCTACACTGTGGGAGCTAGCGGGATAGGGGGAGGGACATTGGTGGCAGGGTGTGACGGGGTAGGGGGCCTCGCGGTCTGTTGCGGTAGGGAGCTGTGTGAGGTGCAGGAGATGAGGCGTGCATGTGCGGTTTCGCGGGAGCTTACACGTGTGAGGTAGCGGGATAGGGGGAGGGACATCGTTGCCATGGTGTGTGAGTGGAGGCCGCGGCCTCGCGGTCCGGTTGCGGGAGGGAGATGTGTGGCGTGGAGGGGAGGGGGGGTTTGAAGAGGCAGTCTGCAGTGTTTGGTGTTGTGTGAATGTGTGTGTGTGCTGTGTTTGTGCGTTGTGTGTAGATTCTGTACCTGATTCGGCAGTCTGTGGTAGCAGACGTGAAGGTTTTGATAGCTGTGAAGCGTGGCCCCAGAGCAGGTTGAGCGTTCCCAAAAGTCAGTGAGGGGTGGGACAGTGTGGAAGTATTAGGGCATTGGTGTTGGACGCAGGCCAATGAGAGGTGTGCGGGGGCGGGCATTGGACGCAGGCCAATGAGAGTCAGTGAGGGGTGGGACGCAGGCCAATGAGAGGTGTGCGGGGGCGGGCATTGGACGCAGGCCAATGAGAGTCAGTGAGGGGTGGGACAGTGTGGCATTGGTGTTGGACGTAGGCCAATGAGAGGTGTGCGGGG